>VWZK01013551.1:5549-22396 GCA_013396935.1 Baryphthengus martii | reverse complement strand
GTTTTCTGAGTGTTCCATCACATCTTTTTCTTCAGGTTGGAACAACATTAACTAAATTCCAGTCAGCAGGGATCTTGCCAGACTCCCAAGGCCTTTGTTAGATGATCAAGAGGCGTCCTGTCAGAAAGTCTTCTAGTTCCTTCAGTACTCTGGGGTCAATTCCATCAAGTCTCATGGATTTGTGAACATTCAGCTGATAACAGATAGTCCATTACAATTTCCATGTTCACAGATGGACAGTCACTGTTCCCACAATCATGGTCCTCTGACTCAGGGGACTGGGCAGCCCAAAGTTTATCAGTATTATTAAAGACTGAGGCAAAAAACACAGTGAATGCCTCTTCTTTTTCTCCACCCCTAGTAGTCAGATGATTGTCTTTTATAAGTACCAGTTCAATATTTCCTTTAAAACTCCTCTTGCTATTAACATACTCTTGAAAACCTAACCCTTATTATCTGAAAAAAAACCAATGGCCAGTTTCAACTTTAATTGAGTTTTGGCCTTTCATGTCTTTCACCTGCATATACAAATCACAACTTCGTAATCTTCCTGTGATGTCTGACCTCACAGGCAGGGATCATGCAATTTCTTTTTCCTCTGGAGCTCTATGAGGAGTTCCCTCTTCAATCAAGTTAGTCTTCTGTCCAGCTTTCTTGACTTAAGACACAGTATAATTGCCTGATAGACAAAAGTAGAACTTGGTGAATAGAAGACCACTATTGGTCGTCTCCTCAACACACTTGCCAGGGCTCAGATTTCTTAAGCTTCCTTGGTTCATATGACCACAAAATAATTTCCCACAAAATGAAGGACGCTACTAAAAATGAATAGACTTTATGGTCAAACAGTAAGTGCCATGACCAGCTGCTCTCAGTGTATCTAAAGTGCTTTATAGATGTACTGACTACGACTTGCATGAGTAAGGTCAACAGAATTGTTTTGTTGTCAAGGTGTTACAATTAAGATTGTTAAATATAGGTAAAAAAGAAAAAAAAGCCAACTGAGATACTATTTTTTTACTTTAAGTTGATAAACTCCTATCTTAAGTAATGTATCTAGAATGATAATATTGCTGAGAAAGCTGTAGTACATAAAGCATTTAGTATCCATTTTTTTAACCACACCTATTTGCAAGAGACTTCGTTGTAGTCCTTATAAAACAACATCAGAATTTCCTTCAGACTGTTTCAGAGAACTCTCTTGGTCTTGTTTTTTGTTTTTTTTTTGTATTGTTTTATCATCTTCCAGTATAAAACAAAAGATTGTGACTTTCTAATTACAAAACTAATTAACTCTCACAAAGTGAAGGACGTGGACTTTAGCTCTTGGGCTATTTCTGTAGGTGTAGAGTATTAAACAATTCACTATCTAATCTCAACCCCAAATTGTGTATTTAGAGAACAGGGACATCCCCTTACCAGTCTACTTATAAAGTTTTATAGAATGTAAAAATAACTACATTTGTTTCTATAGATATAGATTCCCTGCATGATTTCCAGTTTGTTTGTTTTTTTTTTTCCTAATTATTTCTAATAAAGTAAATAAGTAAAATGTGTCCTACTCATATATAAAAGTTTTATCACAACCACAGATTTGAATGTTTTATCATCAAAATAAGAATAGTAATACAGTACTGAGAGTTGTGTCTGGGATTTGACACGCTTTCTGATAAGTTTGTCACTTTTTCTGTCTCCTCTACTATCTCTTTTTTTTTTTTTTTTTTTTTTTTTTTTTTTTTTAATGTTTTTAAGTTGCAAAGACTTGGTCATACTTTAAAAAATACAAAGCCCTGTCAATGTCACATAATCAATACATACAATGCAGAAAGCTGTTTTATTTGGTGCCTATAAATGTACAGTTTTATATCCTTTTCATAACTTCCCTGTCCTTGCATTCTTCTCTTTCGCTGGCTACTCAGTTTATAACCCTCCTTTTACACTGTTTTGATTTTATAATTGAGTCTTCAAATGATACTGTATTAATAAATACCTTGAAGACAGAAGTCTATCTTTTTTTTTTCCAGAAGAGCAGTATATCCTGTGTATGGCTTTTTTTTATGAGATTAGTGTAATCTTTCTTCTTCCTTTATTCTCTTGTTTTATTCTCTTAAAATCACTTTAAGTAATCTTTAGAGATTGTGTCTTCACACAAAAACCAGGAATATTTCTTAACACTTGGCACCACCCATTCTAAATGAAGCACACTGAAATCTACACGAAGAAACCTACCCACTACTGAGTAGCGCTTAACGAGAAAAAAACTGGGAGGAGGAGGAAAACGGAGAACATGTATTGATAGCAACTTGGCTAGTTTATTTTTAATTTAAAAGAAATATGTAATTATACAGAGAAATGCATGAAATTTTAAAAATGCACTTTAAAAAAAAATGAATGGAAGGGGAAGGTCTGGACTTCTAACAGAATTATATGTGAAGGAATCTACAAAAATATATTGTTCTATGCAAACAGCAAGTTTTGGTCTCCTTTGTAACTTTTCTAAATTATATAAAAATAATTTCAATGAGCAGTCTTGCATATCAGAACTGTACAGAAGATGGAACATTAGGATAGTTTAAAAAACACAAACATGGAGTAAATTGGAATAGATTTCTGAAAAAAAAAAGGATGGGAAAAATTGAAAAAGACAAGTGATAAGTGGTGCAAAGAAGTAGTAAAACCTGCCTTAGCTATAAAATATACCTATTATGGCCTACAAATTTTCTTATTCGAACTGCCATTTATAGAGAACTCCCATACTACTAACATTTTAATAAAGCCTGGTGAAGCACAAACATAAAAACTTAATTTACTTTATGGTATGTTTTCAGTGAAACACAGAGATGGGGAACAAAAAACCAAACCAAACCAAATCCAAAAGGTTTGAGGTTTCATTATTTTGGTTTTCCTGATAAATGATTGGTCATTTTCTGTATTTCTACTTTAAAAAGACCAACATATTTAGCGTGTAGAATTTGCTAAAATGTCAAACTCTTTTGATTTATTAACTAATCAGAGAAAGATGTGCTGCAGTCATGACATTTGTGTTTGATTAGCAAAGACAACATAATCCAGTATGACATTCTGTTAAGGAGGATTAAATATTATTACACAGAGAAGGTGGTCAAACAATTTACAAGAATTCCTGTTTACTTCTGTGCAGGTGAAAAGTGTCATTTTGAAACGAAATATTTAAAATAAGATCATAGAGAATCTTTCTCCAGTTTCTCAGTAGCAGCTTTTTCGATTCCTTTGCCTCTGATATGTTAAGAAATTACTACAGCCATTTATAGCTTCAATTTTAGACACTGAAGTTTCTAAGTCACATCTAAATATAAATCATTTCTCTGTATAGACTTACTCAAAGTTTAATCAACTTAAGGCAAAAGTGAACAGCTGGGCCATTATTTTTCGACTAATTAGGAAAAAGGTAAAATAAAAATAGTTAAAGCTAACCCACTGTAGAAAAATAAGTCTTCAGGTTTAACAAAAGTCAAAGTATGGCTTCTTATAGTCATACGAAAACCAAGAAGAAATCAGAAATTATCACAGTGAAAAGCATTTATTTCAGGACTCCATAGAAGATAACCATATATCATACAGTAAAACATGCACTTGAACAGGACCTACAAAGGAGAAACTAAGAAAATTGAGATGGAAAAAATATACATCATAGAATCGTAGAATGATTAATGTTAGAAGGGATTTTACAAGATTATCTAGTTCCAAACATCCTGCCGTGGGCACAGGCACCTTCCACTAGATCATGTTACTCAAGGCCCTATCCAATCTGGCCTTGAATGCTTCCAGGAAGAGGGCATCCACAACTTCTCTGGGCAACCTGTCCCACTGTCTCTCCACCCTCACAGAAAACAATTTCTACCTAGTATCTGATTTAAATCTATCTATCTAGTTTAAAACCATTACCCCTCATCCTATCACTATACTTCCTGATACAGAGTCCCTCCCCATCTTTATTATAGGAGGAGAGTCCCTCCTTTTATTATAGACCTCACCAGTAGAGAATCACTTCCCTTGTCCTGCTGGTCACATTTATGTATCAATATTATATACTTATACATGTATTTGAGATGGTCAGGAAGACTTGTTATTTGGGGGATCTAAACATTGTCTTATGTCAGCTGAAAAATTCTGCTCCATATTTCAATATTGTTTAGAAAATACAAGGCAAAAAAGGGAAGTAAGAACTGTCATCCCATGTTGTAATATCTACAGCGAAGAGGTAAAACCTGGATTCAGAAAATAACATGTGTTAGCCTCTTCAAAGCAACTATCAGAAAAGACATGTCATTTGTAATGGCTTGGAACATTTTGTAACTTACTCTCTTAGGGGTGATCTCATTAATGTTTATAAATATGTAAAGGGTAAGTGTCAGGAGGACAGAGCCAGGCTCTTCTTGGTGGCACCCAATGACAGGACAAGGGGCAATGGGTGCAAACTGGAACATAGGAGATTCCGTTTAAACATAAGGAAACTCTTTTTCACAGTGAGGGTGACAGAGCACTGGAACAGGCTGCCCAGGGAGGTTGTGGAGTCTCCTTCTCTGGAGACATTCAAACCAGCCTGGACACGTTCTTGCGTGATCTACTCTAGGTTCCTGCTCTGGCAGCGGGGGTTGGACTCGATGATCTTTTGAGGTCCCTTCCAGCCCCTAATATTCTGTGATTCTGTGATTCTGTAATCACCCAACCACTGCCTACTGACTACATTCAAGGTACTGAAGAGGCTGAGATGGGAGCCTGAAATATGCAATTTTAATAGAATTTAGAATTCAAGATGAAGAATTCTATTCTCATGATATGTCACAGCTTCTAATGTCACTTAATTAGAAAGTAAAGCTAAGCTCTATTTCACTTGAAATCAGCAAGGAAATCATAAAAGAAGAAAGATAAAACATAAAACAATAGAAAAAAAATGTCAAAATAAATTAGCATGTTAAGATCAAATGTCCATTGAGAAGTTCATTTTTAAGCCAAAATTTTTAGTAGACAGATACCATGGATGACAGTATGCACACTTATAACTCTACAATCAATTTAAACAAGACATTTCCTAATAATTCCTCTGTCCTAATGCATTACTTCCAATAGGAATGGTTTCATCAGTATTATACCACTAAAAGATCATGCTGTATTAAAAAAAATAAATGAATAAAAAGAGAAAGTGTTCCTTCAATGCACTTCAAGGTATCTAAAAAAAACCAACAAAAAACAACACAAAAAAACCCTCCAAGAACCCTTCACAGTCTCTAAGCCACTCCATGCAAGGAAAGTAATGGGATTAGATCACTATCAGAGTTTCTTTCATTGAGTTAAATGAACTGAGTGCTACTGAAAAGGACTACACTCTTCAATACAGCAGAACACGGAAACACTTTCATTGGTATTACAGTTAGATGTCCTCATTGTACTCATTGTGTTTAGTTGTGTCATTATCAAAACCTTTCCTTCACCCAGACTCAAAAATCCTAGTATTAACAGCTACTTAAAACTATATAAAGAACCAGCAGTTTTCACTAATTTTCTGTCTGGAATTTTAAATTGTTGCCTTCATCATTAAATGACAGCTTCTGATTTTGATTTGCATTTCATAGCAGTGTTTCTACCATATCTGAGAAAGTTCTTTTATGTCTTCATTTTACAGTTCATCCATTTCACAGATATACAGCTCATCTGGTTTAGATGTCCACTGCTGTACAGTGACAATGCATAATTTATCAAAATGTGGTAAATCTAGTAGGATTATTTAAAATATATGAAAGGATTTATTAATTCATTTCTAGAAGGATAATTTATCTTTAATCTGATTAAAATATAACATTTAAATAAATCAGTTTTATTAGCTTTAGGCACATCTATTCTCTGTGGTTTAGCTTTAGCTTATAGTTTTATCACGCATATAGTATTGAAAATGTAATATGGCAGGATTTTTTACTGAAAAAGAAGATTCATCAACATGGAAAAAAGTTACCATTGAAAACCTGATGATCTCAAGTCTAAACTGTCACTTTACACAACTTTTAAATATATTTCTAAGTATGAGAAGTTATAAACATACCCTTTTATATTAATTTATTATGAAAGTGATAAATTTAATCACAAACTAAAAAAAAAAAAAAGGACAGATTTTAAAGAAAATATATTTGTATATTATTTTAAAATAAACTTCCATTTCCCTGTAAACTTCTTTCATTTGTGGGTTAGTGTTCTTACAAAGAATTTTAAGAAGTTGTTTAGATATGACTGACCCTTTCCCAATGGTATAAATGTGTGTTGAGTATGTAAAAATTAAATATTTTAATATAACATCTTCCTTATTTATCTAGATTGACTTTGCATTTCCTATAAATTACATTTCCTGCAGCGTCATGGCTCTCTTCCTTTGCCTAGTTCCCTAAAGGTGACGGTATAAAGTAAGTTTTATAAGATATTAATATAGCTAGAAAACAGAATATTTAAGGTTCAGTCATTACTGGTTTAAGTTTTCTGTCTTAAGCACCAGGACATTTTAGATATCATGTTATCAAGAAAATGATAACAATTTGGCAGAAGTCAGGCAAAAAGTGATATATAGAGCTGGAGAGAATGATGAATAGAGCTAGAAATAAAAGAGTTTAGCTGAACAGTAATTAAGGAGGATGAGAGAGACAGTAAGACAGAGAGGTAGAGAAAATAACAGAAATTATTTTATATGCAAAACAGACTATTCTACCAATGAGATAAGATTAATGAATGAAAAGTTTAAAGTGAATATTGGTAGATATCCTAGCAGGGAGGTATATTAGGATTTGGAATAGTCTCCTAAGGGTAGTGGTAGAAGATTCATTATTTGGTGTTTTTAACACTAGATAGGACAAAGCACAGGAAAAAACATAGCTGGAGAAAATCCTGTCTTGACAGAGAGATGAAATGAATAATCTAATAGGCCTTTCCATCTCCAACTTGTTGCTATGAAACTGCCAGAAAAGGCTAAATTTAATCTTCTCAATGTCTTTTATTCTTTTAAACATAAATTACCTTAATCTTTTTTTTTTTTTTCCCTGCCTCTTCTGTTTCCTTTAACATAGATTTAGAAGGGATATTTAAAATATTTTCATTCTATTTCTTCTTCTTTAACTGTTGCAGGTTAATATCAATTCTTATACAAAAAAAAAAACAAACACCATGAAAATGAATAGTGGTTACCTAGGTATTAGAGATAAACAGGAATTTTTCATTTATATGTTTTCTCTTGAAATTGTCAAGATTTTTCACTAAACTTTTGCAATGTTTTAGATGCAGCTTCAATTCAGATAAAATTAAAAACAATTCCCAAACACTTGCCCTGGTTTAAGCATTTTATTTAGAAATTACAGTAAAAAGAATGGTTCTGGCAAGCATTTAAAAAAAAAAAATCGAAGTGTGATGCTGCTGAAGGAAATAAAAGCGCCACTGATTTTTTTTCAGGCAGTACATTTTACTGTTTTCTTACTGTTCTTGTTTTTCTTTGCATTTGTATGTGCTGTTTTCTTTCAGCAAAGGGGAATAGCAATGGATGCTTTTTTCTCAATGGATCATATAGACACATGTCACAGTGAAATTACCAAGCAAGTGCACCATCTCTCCCCTGAAATAGTCCTCAGAGGGTTGAGTGCCACAGGAGATTTGGAAGTGACATTCCACAAGAGACAGACCACAACTTTCAGAGAAGGTGCTGTGAGAATCATAGCTTTGTCACTCATATCAAATATGGAAAACCACAAGGAGAGGAAAAAATGATTGTTGTGATGTGCCAGACATCACTGGAACTAATAGTGTGGTTAATGAAAGAAAACCTACAGTGTGGTTTCATTAATTGCTTTTAATTACTTAATTTTCTGAAAAACTCGAATAGCTCTTGGGGGTCGGAAATTCAGGTGGGCTTGGCAGGTTTTGCTGCTGACTTACTGAGTCTGAGATAAGCAAAGGTTATGATTCATGGAGGGATTAATTGCAAAATTGATGATACTACAATTTATTGTAAGACTGATGGTACTCCTATTTACACAAATTCAATAAATTTTGAAAGATTGAATTTATTTTACAAAATGGAATTTTTTCCTTCCATCTTTCTTAAGATAGAAATAATAATAGTTGAATGCTGGTTTTCTATTAGCTTAAAAAAGATTCATGCCATTTCAATTCATGCCATTGTTTAATAGCTAAGAAAGCCAAACAAAATCTGAATTTACTTAGGATTTTTATATTCGTCTTTTCACCAAATTTTGAATAGTTAACAATTTGTTCAAAATACTGAGTCTGACATGCTACACACACTGTTTAGCTCTGGCCAGAGATACTTCTTTCTACCTGAAAGCTGTTGGTTTGATGAGTTCTTTTATAACTGTTGTAATCGAATAACAGAATTCCAAATCTCTTTAAGAACTTAGATAATGTCAACATGTCATATTCTAAAATACATTCCAGACATAAGGAAGGGTGAATAGACTAAATAAATACTGCTTATAGTTCTAAGAATTTGCTGCTATTCATAATGGCGACATTCACAGTAGGAAATAAATACAGTAGAAACTTTTCTCTGTTCCTGAACACAAGTGGCAGAGCATTTTTCTCTAATTGCTACCTACAGTTAAACTCTCTTCTCTCCTTAAATAGAATTACTACTATACTAACACTTGGGAACAATACGGTTCATCCATGGTTATCTCTCAGTCTTTTCATAAGCAGTGTCTAGAGAGCATTAGCTGTCATGAAACAAAACTTACAGAGCTTCTAGGGAATGTTCTTGACTACTTTCCACTATGCAGATATTCAAGGTGTCCTACATTTTTGGGGTAGCCAGCTTGAAATACCTTTGCTATTACTAGGATTTTTAAAATGCTAGGCAGTGGAGCACTCTCCTTAGGATTATCCTCACGATGTTTCAGATGGGGAACTTAAAATGACTCAGTTCTCTGAAAGCTGTTTTCATTTTCATTTGATAAGTTTTAAAATATATGTAAGTTTCCTCATGAAGAAAATAATCTGACATTTTGTGTCATTCCTTTCAAATAAAAACAACATAACAGAGAAAAGGGAGATTTTTAAATAAATAAATAACAAGTAAAGCATGAACATCAGAGAAAAATCTCAAAAGAATGCCTGCTGTAATAATACTTGACAGTCAATTACTCTGTAATTCTAGGAGATCCACTACTGCATTGCTATCTACACATATGCATAAGTAGCTACCCTGATTAATGTTAGCACATGACACAAAAAGAAATAATGATGATTTGTAACTTGTTATAAAGACCTGCCGTAGAAACTTGCTAAATATATATTAAAATAGCTGGTTGTTTTAAGTGAGGATGACACTTTAAAATGATAGCCTAATTGTTATTAATTCTTTTGATGTTTACTGTGTTATCACTAATCCAAAAGAGTTCTTTTGAAATTAATGAGGATGTCATACAAATTTCTAACATTAATTTAACATTAATTTGCTGGAACATTTTTAACAGGTAAACTTGAGAATGCAGTATTGTTTTTCCATTTCCAGCGCACATTGTAGACAGCGGGATATATTTTGTTTCTATGTGAAGTAATAGGACAATTAGTAAGAAACTGTTTGGAAATAGTATTATAGCTCTAGGCTACAGAAAGTCTAGGCCATGTCCTCTTTAAAGGTGAAATGTTTAGAATGATGGTGTGAGAACCATCTTCAAGTGTTCTGTTGCTTACTGTCTGTCTCTTGTTCAAATACTCCATTCCCGCTTATAACTAGGTAGACTAATGCAGGGAGCTTTTCTTGAATAACGATAGATAAAACGATTGCTTCAGGAATACAAATGTGACTTCCCAGTTATGGTTATCATGCTGCAACATATGTGTGACTGGTCTGAAGTTGTTTTTGAGGAAGTTAGGCACAGACCTCGTAATCATCTCTCCTGGGATGCTGGAGAAGTTTTGTATCAGCCTTTAACCCTGGGGTGACTTTCATTCGAGGTGACTTTCACTCAGAGCAACTTTATCAAATTGCCGAATTCCTTATGTTTTCACACAGAAAAGGCTGGGCATTGAAAGAAATGCAATTTTGCCTTTGGCTACTCACCTTATATACAAAAGAATTCACACTCATAATTTGCATGTTACCTTACACGTGAGGAAAAGAAACTAAGACAGATGAGAATTTTTTGTCAGTTTGTAAAAATGCGTTGAAATTCATATGATTGCACAATGGCACTGATAATAACAACACTTCATTTAATAATTAATAAATACCAATTTGTTACAGAACTTTTGGGGATATATAACAAAGATGAACAAGGAAATAATGAGTCCAGTTGCATTCAGAAGCTACTATTTCATTCAGAAATTAAGATACTTTCTTGAATCCATTCTTAAAACTTATAGCGAATGAGCTGTATGAAAAAAATAAAAGCCAAACCCCACACCATACTGCAAGAAATAGAGTGCTCATGACATTATTAAAAACTAGGAGTGATAAATACTGTGTTGAATCACTAGCTTCAATTTAAAAAAAAATAAAAAATAAAAGATGGATGGTTCAAAAGAGTGACAGCATGTGTCAAAGCTAGAAGAAAAAAAGCTCTATGGAACAAAGTGGAAATATGAAGTAAGCACCATGACTACTATACATAGCTAGTGCATACCTGTGAGAAAGACTAGGTGTTAATGAGCATTTTGTTTGGGGATAAAAGTATGGAGTAAAACTCTTGCTTTTAACATGTTCGGTGTGACTAATCAAAAGCAGGCAAGATTTCAGATGCAAATATCTGACTAAACAATGTTGATATTTCATTTTCTTATCTGTGATCTAATTTATCAAGTAAGTTATAGTAAAATATTACAGCTGTTGAGGTTTTTCTAATGACATGTCCCATTATTTACCTTGTCCTGAATTTGAGGGATGGGTCAGAGGTTTCACTATTTTTTTTTTTCCCCAGTGTTCGAATCTTATTCTTGGTCTTAGATTTTGTTTTACTTGATCGAGTGTTATTTTTAGTAGTATTGTCCTGATGAATCTATGGAAGGCGATCATTTTCGGAAGTGTGCAAAGCATAATGGCATATAACAGTAAACGTGTGGCAAGTCTATATGGTTACATATATTGTTCAAAATTTTTGGTTTGGTTATTAAAGTTGAAGATTACTGGTGTATAATTCTGAAGCTCTTGTTTCTTCTACAGAGATTGGATGCTCAGTGTAAAACTATAGTTTACTTGCACTCGTAACTGAAAACAGTAGAAAATAGCTAATAAGTTGCAAAATATTTACTGCCAAGTAAAACTGAAGAAAAATACAATAGATGTATTCACCTTGAAATTAAAGAAATTAAACATAGCTTTCTAAATGTAGGCATGAATATCTGAACTAAGGAACTAAAGTCTTATTTAAGTCAATTGACTGCAATGCTAGGATATAGTTGTCTAAATATAGATGCCCATGAGATCATGCAGAATACTCAAAACACAGCTGAAGCACCGAACTTAATTTTTGATGGGACAGCTGAAGAGTAGTATGTACCTCATACCACTTAAATATACTATTAAAAACGTATGTTTACTCAATTAATCCTGGCCATAGTCACAGAATCACACAGAATCGCTATGGTTAGAAAACACATGGTTGGAAAACACCTTCAAGATCATCAAGTCCAATCATTATCTAACTCTATCAGGGCCACTTCTACACCATATCCTCGAGCACCGTATCTAGATGGCTTTTAAATACATCCAGGGATGACAATTCAACCACCTCCCTGGACAGCCTCTTCCAGTCTTTGATAATCCTTTTGGTATAGAAGCTTTTTCCTAATGTTCAACCTTAACCTCTCCTGGCACAACTTAAGCCGCTTCCTCTTGTCCTATCAGATGTGACTTGTGAAAAGAGACCAATACCCACCTCTCTACAACTTCCTCTCAGGTAGTTGTAGAGAGTGATAAGGCCTCCTCAGCCTCTGGTTCTTCAGACTAAACAACCACAGCTCCCTCTCCCACTCTTCATAAGACTTATTGTCAAGACCCTTCACCAGTTTTTACTGCCCTTCTCTGGACTCGCTCCAGCATCTCGATGTATTTCTTATACTGTGTTACCCAAAACTGAACACAATACTCAAGGTGCAGCCTCACCAGTGCCAAGTACAGTGTAACAATCATTTCTCTAGTCCTGCTGGCCACACTATTCCTGATGCAGGCCAGGACGCCATTGGCCTTCTTGGCCACCTGGGCACACTGCTGGCTGATATTCAGCCAGATGCCTAGGAACACCCCCAGGTCCCTTTCTGCCAAGCAGCTTTCCACCCACTCCTCCTCAAACCTGTAACAGTTGCATGGAGTTGTTGTGGGCCATGTACAGGACTTGGTACGTGGCCTTGTTGAAGCCCATATGACTGGCCTCAGCCAAAATAGTCAATTGGTAGTCAATACCATCAATGCATTCTGGAGAGAAATTCAGCTCACCATAAAGTAGATACTGGGGATCCCATTTCATATGAGCATCTAGAGTCATCTCAAAAACTCTAAGGTGTATCTGACACCTTACTGGAGTTGACAGAGATAACATAGGACCTATGAGATATCCAAGCCCTTCTGGAGTTGCAAATGGAAGATAAGCTGAGGACTCTAAGATTTCCAAATGGCACTAGATTCATGTATGAGTATTGAGAACACATGCTGTCTGGTCAGCTGAATCATATTTTAAGAGTTTTGGACTGTTTTCACAAGTCACTTGGTGAAGTTGGCTAGATATATATATATTTGATACTATCTCACATACTGTAACTTCTGCCATCTAATCTCCAGCTGCCTAAAGATACTCAAGATATATACATGGTTTGTTTCCTTTAACAAGAGCAGTATGAGATCTATCAATTTGTCAGCAGCTTTAACCTCAGTCATAAACTTTCATCAAACTTCTTCAATTTTTTTTTTTTTTTTGTTAACTTACAAGAAACAAAATTGATTATGGAAGGACTTGAAAATTATATATTTCTTCTTAATATTTTTTTCCTTTTCACATTCCGTTTAACTTCACTGAGTCCTATATAGACCTTAATTGTCTTTTCAGGTGCACTTATAGAAGTTGTAAAATGTTCATTTGGAAAGAAACAGAAAAATAGTTAGTGGAAATGACCCTGTCTGATCTAACATGTTAAAAACAGATCTTAATTTTCACAGAACAGCAAAAGCAAATTCTCTCAAGGATAAAAAGGGCAAGGAGGAAAGAAACCACAGTCTTTGATACCAAACTTGTTTATTGCCCAAGAGACAAAAACAGTGACTTAACACGCTTAACACAGTTTGTGCTCACAAACTCTTAGGACCTTTTTGAGCCAAGATTGCCATCCTTAGGAAACTCAACTATATTTGCACACAAATCATGTGGTGTTTTGTTACGTTTTATCTTTTTTTTTTTTTTTTTTAATATCCTTTATAAAACAAAGAATAGATTCTGAAAATATTTCTGGATCTGCAACTGTATGTTTTAGCTGAAAATATTGAGTGTTTCTTGGATAACAGGCTCATTGGAATTCCTGACCCACTTGCCACTCTACAGCACAGCCACCTATTTGAGGAACACTATAACCAACGATAGGAGTTGGTATGACTTTTGAGAATTTTATGGCTGCTTACCTCTAATTGCTGAATTAATAGAATGTATTTTTTCTCATCTCTCACCACAGAAGCAGCGGTGGGTCTCCGAATACCTGGAAATCTACTTCACTGAAGCTTGTCTAGGGAGTTAAGCTATTCCCAGAGGATATATAAATCATAGACATTTTAAAACAGAGCGAAGAGCCTGGAACTTGGAAACTAGGTATCCTATTATTTACTTTTTCCCAGAGTACAAGTCAGAGAGCTTCAAGACTGACTTTTTAATTAGGAGTTCGGAAGCCAACTGAGCAAAGAGACAGAAAGCAGAGGAGCCAGTTGGCTCTGGGAAACTTTGGAGTTACTAGTCTAAAGACATTTTAGACAACAGGGAACTACACCAATGCACATCACGGCAGTTGTGGATGCCCCCTCCCTGGAAGTGTTCAAGGCCAGATTGGATGGGACTTTGAGCAACCTGATCTAATGAAAGGTGACCCTGTCTATGCTAGGAAGGTTGGAACTAGGTAATATTTAAGGTCCCTTCCAATCCAAACTATTCAATGAAACTATTCTATAATTACTTCTCTTAACAGGTGGCCATTAAAAAGTAAATTAAACCTATTATTTAATATACAGTATGGAGACAATGTAGATCCTACATTCCATTGTCAGAGAAATGCAAACATCAATTCACAGTCCATTACCCAGTGAGAGTACTCATGTTTGAAATCTCTGGGCTTATGTACTTAAATGAGTGAAGTGATTGTGATAAAAGTGATTAAAGTGTTGAAGTCAGTAGGTTTGCAATAAAAAGATTCACAATACAGCCTGTTTCTGTCCAAGATGATTGCTGCTGAAAGAGGCACTCCCTTTCTGCCCTTTTGCTCCCAGGTTTATGCTCTCAGTGCCTTTACTATGCAGATCTGAATATTTGAATGGTCTTCAGAGGATCAAGACACTGTCTATTTGCTTCATAAGTAACTATGTTTTTTGTATTGTGCATCTTGGGATAGATACTCTAATTGAACACCATTCGACCTCACAATTGCTGAGAAAGCAGAGGGAGTGTGCAATAAGGGAAGAGAGGGAGGGAAGGTCCTCTTTTTATTGGTAGTCTACACTTAGGTTAACTAAGGCTAACTGAACCAGGTTAGCTAATGATGCAACTATTTCTAAAGTTAATATTTCAGATCCTGTTCTATGCATATATTCTTTTTATGTGCTACTTCTAGTGCACATGTCTCAAGATTTAGCATATTAAGTGCTGAGTAGTCCTCAGCAGGATGGAGAAAAATGCTAAAAAGAAGTTTAAAAAGTAAGTTAGTGTCCTGGAGACAGGCAGTAGCTGACTGGGAGAGATTAATGGGAAAAGTTGCCATATGTCCACTATCTGAGCCTTTCAAAGTGAGGCCTTTTGCACTGTCATAGTGATGATAAATTTAGGCAGATGTGACAAGGATGGGAAGGAAGAAACAGGAAAATGACAGCAGCATAAGGGACTTGAGGGAACTCACCGTTTTTAACAAGGACTAACAAAGAAGTGAGAAGCACCTAGGAGACAGCTGATGACAAACTCAAATTACCCAGCAGCTGAGCATGTGGCTTGACAGGAGGAGCAGGTCCAGAAGATACTGGACCAAGCGCTACTGCAGTAACGAAAATGGACTTACTTGAGGACCAGCTAATAATAAACAAAGGCTTTCTGAGCCTTTGGAGGATTTTCATGGGAGCACTATGACACTTGTTGCTTCAGGGACTCTCAGTAACTTTGAGTTTTGAAGGGTTTTGCACATCACTCTTGTACTAAAAAAGCAGCCTAAATCACAGGATTGCACATGGTTATCTGTAGCCCTTAAGTTTCACAAAAATGTATCTTTGAGTACTAAACATCAGAAGTATCTCTGTGTTCTGTTGTTGTTTAGCTCAATATTTTGTATGTCCATCCTGTTGAAATGTTCATATGAACAAAAAATACCTTCTCAGATTTCCAGTATCAAGTTGGTAAGTAAAAAAAATTACTTCATGTGTCGTGTTATTGGTAGCTATGAAGTTTGCACAGTTGTAGTTTGTAGATTTCATTGAAATCCTTGTAAGTTGAGGGCAAAGGTATGATGTTTTTAGTGTCAGCAGGACAGATTTTATTTTTTCTAAATGGAAAACAATTAAAAGTAGTAACACATCAAAAATTCTCAGTGATTAGATAACATATTGCCCAACCAGATAATTAGTGTCAAACAGTGTCAGGCAGATCTGGAAAAGTTAAAGCAAGTCATGGTGAATCAAACATCAGATTTCTGGCCATAGGAAAGTACAATATATGAAGCACTGAAGGCAAGGTGACACGCTTCAGCCAAATAAACACTTTTTTTTTCTTCAGATATATCAGAACAGGAAAAATACATATATTTTTCAAAAACTTCTTCCCAATTCTAAGTTATATAGGGACAGAAAGAAAATTAAACAGTAAGTCCCCAAAGATAAAGTGTGGTTGCAGTTTTTGGATGAGGCAGTCAAGCTTTTCCTCATGATAGGAAGAGGGATATATAATCCTCTTGAAGCACAGACTTTGGTAAGACTGAAATAGAGGCAAGGTAAGATTATTTTGAAGCAGTTTGGGAAGAAGTCTGCTTGAAATCACTGATTAGTTTAAAGAATAATAACATCAGTTTGTTCTTGAAATTTGAAAGAGGCCCTTTTCATGCTAGAGATGAGTTCTACATAAGGAAAAAAAAATCTTTTATACCTAATTGAATGAATTACTTTTTCCTCAAGTTTTGCTGCCATCATCAGACCTTAAAACTAAGGAAGATAGATTTCATCCCAACTGAAGTGGTGAGGAGGCATTTTCTAGCACATTTTCTGCAGTGGAAGATACAAGTGGGTTAGCTATCCAGTCTTTTGCCATCACAGTTATGTGTTTGGCTTTTTTAGGTTTGTTTTTTGGTGGTTTTTTTGTTTCTTTTTTTTTGGTTTATGTTTTTTATTTCTCTCTGCAACTTTCTGTATGTTGATTCTTTATTCACAGCAAATTTCATTCATGAATTGTGGCAGCATACACTATTCCCTATTAGTACATTTTTTTCAGACAGTTTTGGAGTATGAATTAATACTTGTTATTTTTAAAAAATCTACCATGACATCTTAAACATTCGTTTATAGTCTTACTGACTTGGCATGCCCTGCTTTTCAGGAGGATGAAATTACTTATGTAGTTTGTTTTTCCAGTGTTTTAGTAGGAAAAAAAAAAAAAAAA
>VWZK01013550.1:0-40696 GCA_013396935.1 Baryphthengus martii | reverse complement strand
GTGAGCCACTGGAACAGGTTGCCCAGAGACGTATTGGAAGCCCCATCCCTGGGTGTTTTTAAGGCCAGGTTGCACGGGGGTCTAGGCAACCTGATCTAGTAGAAAGTGTCCCAGCCCATGGCAGTGTGTTGGAACTTGATGATCTTCAAGGTCCCTTCCGACCCTGACAATTCTATGATTCTATGATCTGCTTTCTTGAGCTCGTAGCTCTGGGAAACACGAGTCATCACAGGTAGAGGTGTGTGCTTTCCTTCACTTATTTCCTCTCTGAGTGCAAAAGATTTATTCACCCTGCAATCGGCTGTGGTCCTATCAAACTTGCAATTCATCAAAGGAGCTGGTTTGGGTTTGGATGAAATTAAATTTCTTCGTAGTAGCTAGCATGGGGCTATGTGTTGCGTTTGTGCTGATAATGGTGTTGATAATACAGGGATGTTTTAGTTATTGCTGAGCTGTGCTTACACAGAATCAAAGCCCTTTCTCCACCTCATATCAGCCCACCAATGAGAATACTGAGTACACACAAAAAAAAACGGGAGGGGACACAGCTAGGACAGCTGACTTCAACTGACCAAATGGATATTCCATATCATGAATTGTCATGCTCAGCATATAAACCTGGAGGAAGAAGAAGGAAGGAAGGGAGGGATGTTCAGAGTGATGACATTTGTCTTTCCAAGTAACTGTTACATGTTGGAGCTCTGCTTTCCTGGAGATGGCTGAACACCTGCCTGTCAATAAGAAATAGTGAGTTAATTCCTTGTCTTACTTTGCTTGAACACACGGCTTTCGCTTTACAAATCAAACTGTCTTTATCTCAACCAGTGAGGTTTTTTACTTCTACCCTTCCAATTCTCTTTCCCATCTCACTGTGTGGGGGAGAGTAAGCTGCTATGTGGTGCTTAGTTGCTGCCTGGGATTAAACCACGACACTGTAATTGTAAATCTATCACTCCACTGAGAAAATTTGGGTACAGATCAGTAACATTTACTGTGCTAGCCCAGTTACTGGAAAATACAGTTTCTGAGCAGTTTATTATAAGACAATAAGAAAGCACGGTACATGGAGAATATATGCAGGTTTTTGAGGACCTGTGCCTGTGGCAGGGGCAGAATGAAGTATTTGTGCACTGATGTACCATTGTCCAAATAGTGGATTCTATTCACAAGTGGAACCTTAGGAAGGATGCCAAATTTGGAAAGAAAAAAAATAAAAGGATTCACTTGAAATAATTCAGAGAAGTAGAGGATTAAAAAAACCAACGCCATAATTAGTTGAAGTATTTTTCAAAATGTCTGAGGGTTATCCGTACACTAGATTTTATATTCACTTGTCATGCGGTGTGCATTTACTTGTCTGTTCTTATAAATATATTCACAGTATGCATATTCTTATTTTTTAAAAAAAATAATCAAAAGAAATTATTGCCATTTCATAAAGAAAATAAATTACAAACATGTCACATGCTCATTTAAGGCTGATGTGTATATATACAGGAAGCATATGGTGAAAAGATGCCTTCGTGATTTGCAATATCTGTTTTTGTCTACTTTCTTCGCCCAGTCAGTTAATCAAACCGAGGTGTATGTCTGTAACTTTTGTAAGTTACTGAGTGCTCTGGGACAGTCCTGATGTCAACATTTACAGAATTTAAGGAGATCTGATAAATTTTTAAATAAGATCAGAACAGTATGTTTCCTGTAACTTCCTACTTCCCTTTATTTTGTACAATTCCCAAGTGGTGATGTTTTTTTACATCAGATCAGGTAATGGTAAATTAACAAGTTCAGAATAGAACTTGTACAAAACAAATCCCTAAAACATACATTATATAGGTTTCAGGCCCCCAAAATATCACCATTTTCACTCTATAGACCCAGTCCTGTTGCACTTTTCTAAAGGCTAATATAGATCAAGCTTCTACTACTGCTTATAATGTTCTACTATCCATAGTAGCTGTAATACACTATTCCTCCTTGCCCACCATTTCTTGTTCAGAAAACCTTTGTAAAGTGAATTCTGAGAAGTTTCTTGAAATACATCATTCCAGGCAGAGATTATAGAACTAGACTGAATCATAAATTAAGGACTTTATAGTTTACTTTCTGTTCATATTAAACTATTTTTCTTCCAGAAACCCCTTGAAGAAATAAGCCTTACTGTACAGAACATATTTCTATTGAATAATATCTTCAACTTACATATCAACTGACAAAAATCTTCACTTATATCCCAGAAAGATTTCATTTTGTCTAATATATTAGTTGTAAAAGCCATTCTCTTTAAATCTAGCTACTTAAACTGAATTGTCTTTTTAAATTGGAATAATAGGAAAACAAAGACTTCTATGAGCACAATATTCATACCATAACTATTAGATCATTATTGGTCAATGACCCGATTCATATTTGACATGTTTATCGTACATCTTTTTTTGTGACCTTCACCCATTTTGCTGAAGATTCTTGTAGTTCTTCTTAGAACTATATAGAGCAGAGGGTGTATCTCTTAATGATGTCATACTGACAATACCCAGGATGAAGATCAAATGAACAAGCATCTGAGGACCAATTCCAAGACAAATGAAAGGCATCTGAGAATGACCTGGGTTCATCAGGTCTAAGCAAATGGCAAAAAGGAGATAAAGGTATTTCTAAATAACAAAGCCACAGTTTCTTAATTATTCCTATCCATACAAATATTCTGGTTCATTCTCAGGATGGAAATTTTCTTATAAAACAATAAAATATAAAGAAAAATATTACCTGATCCTTATCAGGCATTTGTTAAATTATTATGAAATATTTAGAAACCACCAGTCATAGCTGCTGCTTTTCTCCTTTTCTGAAGAATGGTAGTATTCATTTTGTAACAGTAGTGGAGTTCCCATTGTCTGTGTTGCTACATCTCATCAATGTCAGAAATATTGAGTGAGTGTCTTTTTTTTTTTTCCTCTTGTAAGAATTCTGCAACGCTTGTCTAGAATGGTACGATATAGTGGTCCATTTTTAAATAGTTAAGTTAGTCATGCCTAGTCCTACATCCATCAAAGTGAATTTCTCTTAAACAAGACTTTTTCCTAATGTGCGTAACCAGGTCAGGTAAATTCTACAGGGTACGGCCAATTTCTAACTTAAATATTCTAGTATCACACCAGTGATATAATTGACATTGACACACATATGTCATTCAGCATGGCAGAAATTTCCTTAGTTTTTAAATCTGCCATTGGGAGAGCAAAAATTTTAATGTCTAGTGATATGTTCAGACAAGCACATTCATTAGAAAATATTTGGAGGTTTTTTTTAAAAAAAAAAACCTGACATTTTTATTTGTTGCCATTGAATGGTTATTTAACTTGATTCCCTGGTAGTTCGTTCTTCCTCACTCTTTCAGAAGCTAACTTCATAGATCACAATTTATATAAATGTTGCATTTTCGTAGCACAAGTACTAAATGATGCTTTTCAAATTACAGTAATAGACTGTATCCACCAATGTGCTTTGCTTCTTGTTAACAAAAGGGAAATGAGAAAAAAGAGAATTGCACTACTGATTTCTTTGCTTTCTGAAACTCATTCTACCAAATAATGTACATATGAAAATATCCTTTTTCTTTTTTTTTTTGTTATGCATCTAAAATAGACCTGATGTTTTGGATATCAGCTGATGCAAAGTATCAGTCGTAAATCATGACTTAATTTATCTTCAGATCCCAAAAGGCATGAAAGCAACTATTAGGCAGAGAATAGATTTACAGACTTATTCATTATTTACGGTGCATACGTTTCTTCCATAGGATAACATTTGCTGTGAGATAGAAGACTAGTGGCTTTAATTTAAAAACGTATTTTACTCAAACTCTAATGAAGACAATCCTGCTTTCTAGTTCTTTCAATGTTTTCTGTCCCAGTACAATATTTTTTCATAGTCAGTTACTGAAAATAAAAAAACCCAAACATTAAGATACAGAAACTGACACTAGTGGGCACTCTTAATCCATGGTAATTCTGAAAATAATTATTCTGCAAAAATTGGATGTAAAAAGTCCTCCTAGTGCAAAGAGAGAAATTTATATTTCAGCAAAAATTACTGTGGGCAAACAATGTTATTAAGTGTTAAAACCCAGAAATCCAAGCAAGTGAGATAGTTTGTCTATCACTTTCTTCATAATGATTTGCTATGCAAATATTAATGTGAATATTTTTCACTCCCGTTTAGATGCTATTTGTATACCAGAATTAGAAGAATACTGCAATGTTAAGAAGGAGGAGCAACTGGATAACATCTATGTTAGAACTTTTCATTCTGCTTGCTGACATTTTTACCTGGAGTAGAATAAGGGATGATTCCGTGGCCTTCTGGAACACAAGATTGATCTTTGAGCCTGATGGTGATACCCTCTTCATCCATAATTGTTTTAAAAGCTTTTACAAGTGTTCACCACTCAGTTCTCCTCTGTTTGTCATTTTCAGGATGCTTATGTGTTTCAGCAAGTCTCTTCTCAATGTAATAAGCATAGAAAATAGGATCATATTTACCTTATGCACACCATTCTGGAGGCCCAAGTGCAGAACTGTAATGTTAAGCAGTAATGTAGATATTTGTAGTCACTTATTACATTATATTGCTTTAATCTAATATAGATGGAAGGTTGAAAGGGCTAAGACCCAAAGATAAATGTGAGGAGTAAATGAGATGTGTATGACATCAGCATATGGTCAGAGTTCTTACAATATTAAAAGAAAATGTCTCTATCCCTTCTTATAAAGAGCAGGTGATTGAATCTTTGTATGTTAAGTAGAAATTTAGCCTACACTGAATTCCTGCTGTTTCATGAATACTTTTGATTATAACTGTCTTGATGTACTCACCCTTTTATGTTGAGTTCACTATTGTCTGGAGACTGACAAATCACCCTGGAATAAAAGTAGTCAAATCTTAACTCAGTAGTCAGATGTCCTCAGGAAATGCCTGAGTATATGGCATCTGAGTGAAACACTAGTAATTATAGATCACTCAGAGCCCACTGAAAACATTATTCTACAAACCAGCAAACTCCAAATAAGAACAATGGATTACCTGTGCAAAAGAGAAGTTACGGAAAGATGCAGATCCACAGATCATATTGATTGGAAAGATTTGGAAGATGATCTCTTTTTGTGAGGAGAGCAGATGATGGGACCCAGAATAGACTTACATGAGATAGGCTGAACTAACAGAATGATTCTGTGTTCCAAAAAAAAAGGGGATATTCTGTTTTTTCCCAAGGCTCCATCTTAGTTTTCCTCTGTCCTCCTTGCCTGACCACATATCACTTCATTTAAGTTTACTAGTTTGGCAGAAAGCTAATCCAACAAGTAAAACAGAAAAGTTTTCAGACAGGCTAGTGAGCTGAATCAACTTGTTTTGTGATCAAGCAAATGTCAGCTCCAGCAAAAAAAAAAGGAGGAGGAAATATATCCATGAATTCAGAAGGGTAAGAAGAAAGAGAGGTGTGGAGCTTCTTCCTTTGCAGTAGCAGAGAACATTAGCTTGACTTAACCATCTTGATAAAAGTAATCTTATGAGAGCAAGGGGGAAAAGCATCCAAAGACATCTCTTCTCATTTTAATGTTCATATAAAAATCTTGGATATTCACAGTTTAAAATTTAAGAAATGTAGTTACAAAATTTCCTCACTATGTTTATGTTTCTTGTCTTCATAACATGTTAAATTTCCTTACAGACTTCAACCAGTGTCTAGAGCTTGCCATGCTTGAAACAGTCTGAGAAAATAAGACAATAAATGAACAAAAAAGAAATAGATCTACTTTGAGAGTTTGGAAATTTGCTATCAGGTATACATAAAAACCTGAACTGTACTGCTGATAAGCCTATCCCTTTGATGTTTTAATCAAAGATTAAAAAACAGAAGTTGTTTTCATAGAAACCTGAAATGCTTTGGGTTTGTACGGATCTCTAAAGGTCATCTAGTCCAATGCCCCTGTAGTAAGCAGGGCCACCTTTAACTAGACCAGGTTGCTCAGAGCTCCATCTAGCCTGACCTTGAATGTTTCCAAGGATGTGACATCCACCTGGGCAACCTGTTCCAATGTTTCACTACCCTCATTTAAAAAAATGTCTTGCTTATATCTAATTTAAATCTACTCTTCTTTAGTTTATCATAGAATTATAAAATGGTTTGGGTTGAAAGCGACCTTAAAAGTCATTGAGTTCCAATCCTCCCTGCCATGGGAAGGGACACCTCCCACTAGACTAGGTTACTCAAAGTCACATCCAACACTGTCTTGAACAAAAAAACATTATCCCTTGTCCTGTTGCACCAGGTCCTGCTAAAAACACTGTTGCCATCTTTCTTAAAGTCTTCTTTTAAGTACTGAAAGGTGGCAATAAGGTCTCCTTGGACCCTTCCCCAGGCTGAAAACCCCCAACTCTGTCAGCTTTGTTCATAGGAGAAATGTTGCAGGCTCCCGATTATCTTCATGGCCCTCTTCTGAAACTGCTACAACAGAATCATGTCCCTCTTGTACTGAGGACTCCAGAGCTGGACACAGAACTGCAGGTGAGGTCTCACCTGAGCAGAGTGGCAGAATCACATCCCTCAACCTGCTAACCAGGCTTCTTCTGATGAAGCCCAGGATACAGTTGGCCTTCGGGGTTGCAAACACACATTGGTGGCTCACATCCAGCTTTTCATCCTTCTGTACCCATAAGTCCCTATCTGCAGGGCTGCTCTTGAACAGATCTACCCCCAGTCTAAATTGATACCAAAGATTGTCGTGACCCAGTTGCAGAACCTTGCACTTGACCTTGTTGAATCTCACTAGGTTCACATCTCTCTCTTTACATCTCCTTCTGTTTACTACACTTCATAAAAGGAAGGCATTTATTATATGAAATGCCAGTCTTTGAAATATCCTCTCAAAGTACATCAGTATTGGGGAACTCTTGTGATCCCCCTGTCCCCATTTAGCCAAAATTCAGGGCTAAAATATGACGGTTCTTCTATCATCCAATGAACACTCCCCAGCCAGGAAGAAGGATTGGGCAAAGGAGAGGAGACTCCTGGGTTGAAATGAAAATGGATTTAATGAAACAGCAGAGCTAATATTAACACTAATATCAACAAAAAGTATACAAAGTTGTACTCGGAATGTACAGCAGTGACAACAAACAGGAAAGGAGATCATGGGAGCAGAAGCAGTCCGAGTTCTCAGCAAACTTCCCCCTTTAAAATGAGTATGACATTTATGGCATGAGATATACCGGTTAGCCAGCTCAGGTTAGTTGCCACAGGTTTTGCACCTCCCAGCGTAGGGAGTCGGTCTCAAGCTCCTCACCGACTTGAGACAGCTAACAACCTGCATACCATGGTGTGGCAGGTACAGCCTCCCCCACAGAAAAACAGAGCACATGGGCTGTGCTAAGCAGTTTGGCATCTCGGTTGGAGCAGTTTGAGGCCTCAGCCATTCTGCCGCATCTCACAGTGCTTAACTGGTGCCTCAGGGTCTGGACCCCTTAGCAAACAGGCTCGGGGTGTGGGCTTGTCTGTGTTTTGTCTGGGCTTGTCCCTCAGATAATGAGAATGACCACAGGGCACCTTCAACTGGGCTATAAATGGGGTCCTGCCTGAGAGCCAGAGGAGTTGGTTCTTCGCAGAGCAGCAGGCCTGGCAGTCGGACCCTCCCCGTGGACACACCATCCAAGGATACTTCCACAGATCGAGGGAGTCTCCATGGACTGCGTGAGCCTTGCCTCCCCTGTTGGGTGAGTGGTATCTCGGGCACACTGGTGTGGGAGGTTTCCCCTTTTATGAGTGAGGGTTTGCCCATTTTGGTTTGTCATTCCTTAAAGTTAGGAATTTGTTGTGCAGTGGTTAATTTCCAACAGACATCCAAACTTGTATTTAGTCAAAAGCAGTGCTGGCAACCCTGGTTGCAATAAACCCCATTTTTGGATAGTGGCTGCTGTTTGTTTTGTGGATGCATTCATGACACATGGTTGGCCTGTGATTCTATCTCAGAGAAACTAGAACATCCCACGAGTCAGAAAGACAACTTCTGAAATTCGTAACAAATAATTATTACATGCTTATATTGAGTAAGAAATTTGCTAAAGACAGAATAATGGGGCTAACATTTCTGCAGCAGTAGACCTTGTTGTAACTACTTGCATCACACCATAAAGTAGTGGCAATGGTGAAAACATGGTCTGTGTACTCCAAGAGTGATATATATCCACTGAGATAGAAATCCCAACAGAGAAGAAAGTGTTGTGTCGTGGTCTTGCTTCATTACTGTGCTGCAGAAGTTTCTGTCACTATTGAAAAGGCTGCCTCAGACACTGCTTGTAGATTTTGGAGAGGAATCTAATGTACACTGAAATTCAGCTTTTATCTGCCATCTTGTTTAGACTTTACTTAAGTTTATGAGATTGTATCTTCCTTAGATTATTTTACTTACTCTGAATAACTGCTAGGATAGGTATTGTGTTTGTTTCTTTCACTGGGTTCCCCAGTACAAGAGTGATATGAAGCTACTGGACAGAGCCCAGTGAAGGGCTACTGTGATGCTGAAGGGACTGGAGCACCTCATATATAAGGAAAGGTTAAGAGAGCTGGGACTGTTTAGCCTGGAGAAGAAAAGGCTGAAGTTGATGTCATCATATTCCATAAATATCTGATAGGAGGGCATAAAAAGGACAAAGCCAAACTCTTTTCTGTGACGCCTAGTGACAGGACCAGGGGCAATGGGCACAAACTGAAAAATAGGATGCTATGCCTGAACATTAGGAAACACTTTTTTACTCTGCGTGTGACTGAGCATTCACACAGGCTGTCCAGGGTGGTTGTGGAGTCTTCATTCTTGGAAATATTCAAAAGTTGTCTGGACGTCTTCCTGGGAAAACAGCTTTAGTTTCACCACTTGAGCTGACATGTTGGACAAGATGACCTCCGGAGGGCCCTTTCAACTGTTCTGTGATTCTGTGATTCTCATAATTATTGAACTACATCTACATAGTGGAGATATAGTACCTAATTCATATGTTTTGCAAAAGGAATGATGTTGAAAGTAGCCACTGCTACTATTAATGAAGGATATACACTACAGAGGAAACTTTGAATAGAGGTTAATACTGTAACAGAACATGCAGGCATAATGGCATAAATGTTATCATTATTACTGTTATTGTTGGAGACAAGGCTAATCCCATTGCATCTTTTCAACTATTTTAAAAAAAAACTTGTTACACCAGAAAATTAGTTTTACATGGACATTTATTTGTTTTCTTGTAACTGGAACTGTCTTGATTAACTGATCAAAAATACTATAATAAAAATAAGATTTTTCTATTCTGTTTTATATCAAGGGAATTTGGACTGGTGTAAAATAGATTACATTATGTAAATGAGCTGCTGTGCAAATAATCCTGCCTAATTAAATTTGTAACTATAAACTATAATTCGTTAAACAAATACATCTACCCTACTTTTATTGAGTGTTGATTATAAAAATACAGACAGAAATTCACATCTAGCAAATACTTGCAAATTTTATAACTCAATGCACTTTAACAGTTTTCATTTTTTTCAAACAATTTTTTTAATAGAATACAAATTTTTTGGATGGCCAGATGTAAAGACCTAGCCGAAGTCATATTTATGCCACGTTCTTTGAAGGAAGGCAATTGGTTAGACTCAAATTAGATAGGTAAATAAACAGTTAAAGCTCAGTGAAGACCTATTGATTTCTCTCTTAGAGTGTCACCTGAAGCAATAGAACTTTATTGAATAAATATTAAAAGAAGTCCAAAACACAGCACTGCACCAGCTACTAGGAAGAAAATTAACTCTATCCCAGATGAAACCAGGATGAAAGGTTATTCTGTATACTGGAACCAAGCTAGAATTGATGTATTTTGCATGGTTTCTAATAAGGAACTTATTTTGTACTAACCTGAAATTCCGATTTCTTCCATAGTAAAAAAGTAGACAAGCAAATAATTAAGATATTTCTGTGTTGACTTTTTACTATTGCAGTCTTTTTATAGGCTACTTCTTCATTTACCTGCTGTGTTGTTTCTTAGTTACATGGGATCCTGCAGGGCTGACTGCTGAGATTGTTTGGCCGTGTAGGAATGCACATCAAACTTTAAAAAAAACAACCATCTGAATTCCCTTTTTCTTGCAAACAAGAGCAGATGAGGGCTTATATCTAGCTAGGTCCCAACACAGCATGCTTGAATTCAGAATCATTCTAGTTATAGTAGACCAGACATAGTTATATTGAGCATAAAATGAGACTCCAAGTTAAACATTGTTGTCTGCCCTTCTTGGTATGGGCTTTTAGAATTCTGTCTTGCAGGAGCTTCTGGAAAGTTCTATCAGAAATCTGGAGAAATTAGCTTGCTGTTTATTCATTCGGGTTCAAGTTTATCGCAGAAAGAACGCAATTTAACTAGTTATTAAAAAAAGGTCTGCCTGCTGCAAGCTGTATCAGTGACTTCTACCACTGACTTGAATTTTCAGGGAAGTTTTCCCTGAAAGAAATAAAGCCTTTGCACTGTAAATACCACCCTGTCAATTAGAAGTTCTTCAGTACCACTGGTACTGGTGCCATGCAATTGAGTTCCGAACCCAATGTCAGTGGCCAAGGAATACTAACAATAACTATATAACATACATAATCAATACTTATATCCATATATAAAAAAAATCAATTTTGTTTTAAATTTATGTTGTTTTGCGATTAATGACAAAAAAAACCCCAAAACAACAAAAAAAAAAACCGAAAAAAAACAACAAACCTCAGTGTCAGGGAGAAAGATTATTTTTTTTTCAGCATTTTAATTCCTTTTGTTTCACTTGCTGTTCCATGTATTAAAATAGTCTTAATCTATATTAGTTTCTAATATGATTTTCTAAGTCTGTATCCCTTTGCAACACAGTTCATTTAGCCCTTGCACTGTGTTATGAAGAGGATTACGTCCACCTTGCATTCATGTTTCACTGTTTTATGTGGGCTTTTTGTTTTTTTTTTTTAATATATTTTATTATTGTGACAGGTTAGCTGTTTCCTTTTTTGCATCATTGGCTTCAGTTAACATCAAATGCACAGTTCAACCAACTCACTTTACAA
Source organism: Baryphthengus martii (assembly GCA_013396935.1). Lineage (NCBI taxonomy): Eukaryota > Metazoa > Chordata > Aves > Coraciiformes > Momotidae > Baryphthengus > Baryphthengus martii. The sequence goes on along the minus strand of VWZK01013550.1, from coordinate 29,555 downwards.
ACTGGAGAAAAAAAATGGAACAAAATGATTTGTCAAAATCTATAACGACAGAAGCAAAGTCGTTTTAGAAGATTTTATATATCTCTGAACATTAGGTAAAGTATGTGAGAAAAGAAGGTAACAAGAGTGTTCTTAAACTTACAAAAAGGTACAAACCTCTACTAAGATCAGCTGCTTCTCTTAGCGTAAATATATTGCTTTGGCTATTTGCACAAATATTCTCAATACCTAAAATGCTGTATTAGTGTTTGGTTTTGTTTTAAATTGAGCTTTGCAATATACCGGTGAATTGTTAGTTTCACATGTGTGAAATAAGTAGAACCAACCACAAAAACGAGTTCAGAAAATTCTGAGTATAACTTGGTCAAATTGAAGTAAAATTAAATATTATCCCTCTACTTTAGAGTTTTAAATTTTAATTTTAATTCCAAGTCACAATGTTCTCAATGTTTGACAGTGTTGAGATCATAGCACATTATATCATTGAGAAAATTATAGCACCCTCTAAACCAAACCAAAATATTCAAAACCTCCCAAAATAAGCTGTTTTGGGAGGGAAAATAATCAGATAGAGATCTAACATTTAATGTAGGCTTGGTTCCCCAAAACAAATCAACAAAATCATTTTTTTCATAGTTTTGTTTATTACTGAATGCAAGGGTGGTGTAGGATTGACTTGTATATTTATAAGCATAGGCATTGATTTATTTAACTAGTATTCACACTGAGCGTTAGTAAAAGTCTAGGTAGGACATTGGATCTTTTTGATGTTTTCTGACCTAGTTTTCTTTGCATAAAAAATAAAAAATAAAACAAACTCAACAGTCCTCATCGGTAAAAAGTCATAGCTGACTTACAAACCAATACATATATAAGGAATTATATCTTGCCCTTACATTGATTTTTGTTCTTTTAGGCTCTGCCCTGTGAAGGTTGTTTGGATATATTTTTTATTTCTCCTTTAAGATGCGAGTTTAAGAGAATAGTATTCAGTGTAGGTTCAAGAATTTGTTATTCATTAGTGAAAGTAAAGAATAACTTGATTATTTAAGGAAACCGATTACCTAGTCAGTTAGATTAGAATTTGATTACTTCACCAATTAAATTTTATATTAAAGTAGTTACAAATTTTGGTTGTTCTATTTTCAGTCTGCAGCAAGCATCTGACTTCAATATTCTTGGTAATTTGAGTTATTTAAACACTTTTTTTTTTTTTTTTTTTTAAGCTTACATCAATTATCTATGAAGCTTCATTTTTTAAAAAAAACCCCGATGCTTAAAAACAAAGTTTTAGGAAAACAGGTAATAGATGAAAGTTTATAGAATCCATTTTCCATAGTTATTTGATTCTGAGGTAAAATTATGATGTTGAGTATATATAGTAAAGTTCTGTGATACAATATATTATGCGTGATAGGTAAGTTAAGTCTTGAGTAATTTAACACAAATCTGAATTATCTTCATTTCTGTCAGGCTGTGATACTGTTCAGAGCCAGTGTTTTATACTCTTCCTATGCCTGAAAATTCTTCAGTGAAAAAGTTCCCACAGAAGACCATAAAATTCATTCTCCTGCATGTCTTCAAAATGTCTCATTAGCATCATTCCCTGAAATAATGTTAAGAATGTATCTACTGGAACCTGGGCACCACTGGCGGTGAAGATAATAATTATATTTGACTTTTCCAGTAGGTATTTAGAAACTAAGTGTCTTACACACTAAAAAACCTGAGGTATATGGTCTTTAAAGGTTCCACCCATCCCAAACACTTCTGTCCCCCAAATGAGGAAAAGTTGCTGTAATTTAATAAAAAAATTAAAAATTATGTAAGATGTTATTTAAAACCACTGAACACTGATACTCAAAATGGTACAAAGAACTATGTATCCTTGTCTGCTTACTATTCATAGTTAATTAAACTTGTTATAGCAGCAAAAAAAACCATCCATGCATTTTTTCTCACACTTAAGCCCCTAATTACCTAATTGTTGATGGTATGCTCTCTCAAAGAGTTTCAGGCCACATACCTGTTGAACACCTCATGTACCAGCCTACACAGATTTATTTCTCTATTACCTCTCATATTGCTTGAATCTTTCCTGGTTTTCAAGCCTATGGAATCTAACAGCTTTGTTCTATTCTAGTCTCAAGGATTATTTTCATGTTGCTTTTATAGACATGAAGAGCTATTAATGCAATACCACCTGGATTATCTCCTGAAAAAAAAAAGAAAAGAACAACAGTAGCTTACTGAAACAACCACAGACTGACTTTTAATTTTATGAAGAGCTATACTTCTTTGTTGGAAAATGAATTAAACTTACAATACAACAAAAACATTTTTATGCGTATAAAGTCAACAAGCAATAACTTGAAGATACTGGAGTTAACATTGCCATGCTTTTTATCATTGCTGTATTCACAGAATCACAGAATAACAGAATATTAGGGGCTGGAAGGGACCTCAAAAGATCATCGAGTCCAACCCCTCTGCCAGAACAGGAACCTAGAGTAGATCATGCAGGAACGTGCCCAGGTGGAGTTTGAATGTCTCCAGAGAAGGAGACTCCACAACCTCTCTGGGCAGCCTGTTCCAGGGCTCTGTCATCCTCACTGTGAAAAAGTGCTTCCTTGTGTTTAAAAGGAACCTCCTATGCTCCAGTTTGCACCCATTGCCCCTTGTCCTGTCACTGGGCGTCACCGAGAAGACCCTGGCTCCATCCTTCTGACACTAGTCCTTTACATATTTATAAATATTAATGAGGTCACCCCTCAGTCTCCTCTTCTCCAAGCTAAAGAAACCAAGCTCCCTTAGCCTCTCCTCATAAGGGAGATGTTCCACTCCCTTAATAAGCTTTGTGGCTCTGCGCTGGACTCTCTCCAGTAGTTCCCTGTCCTTCTTGAACTGGGGTGGCAAGAACTGTTATGTGTTAGGAAACATTTTAGAACATAACCAAACTGCATTAAGCAAATGGTACTGAAAGGAGACACTTACTTCCTAATTAGCTGTCCACACACATAAGCCAACTTAAGGAAATGTTTATCCGCTCAACAAGGCTGTGTACAGGCTCACCTACAAGATAACCGAGGCCTAGCCTAGAAGCATGAGTCGGAGCTGTCTTGAATGTTTGTCCTGGGCCCATGTTGGGAGTCCCAGGTGAGGATGATCAGGGAAACGAAGGCCTGATAGTATATTAACTTACTTCATTACAGCCACAAATTGGAGAGGGCAAACAAAAAGGTATTGTTAAATGTCATGACACCATTGTACAGCTGACTGTAACAATTAAAAATGCAAGCAGTTAGAAATTGCTGGAGGGGATGGACTTTATATTAAAGGTAATATTTGATGCCTCACAAAATAGGGCATGCTCACCGGATTGTATAAAATTACTTTGCAACTTTAATGATGCAGCCAGTAACACTAAACTTCGGTGCTGAATTGCTTTGTTCTTTTTTCAATGCTTTGTGCTTTTTCTTCCTGTTGCAAACAACCTCCACTATTATGGTGAACAAAAGAAAATTACAAAGTGAGGAATTTGGAAATGCTGTAGTGGAAGGAGGTTTGCGAATAAAATCACAATTCGGATTTTTCTAAAGTTTCTAGTCACTAACATCACTCATGCTTAGTACTTCAGCAGTATAGTGTAGAGGGTTGTACTAATAAAGTACCTGAAGATACTAATTGAAAGTTTTTACCCAATTGTAAGGTGTTATTTTTGGTTGTGTTTGGTTTGGTTGTTTTTTTTTTAACATATTTTAAAATTGTTTATGTTTGAAAGTTGTTTATTGATTACATAAATTATTATCTGTGCATTTTGATGCACATAAATTAGAAAAAAATACATCCTACTGCAACACTGGAGACAGGACATAACCTTTAAGGAGGGTAGATCTTAAAGTAATTGTCAAAATGATCTTTTTTTTCTTTTAAGGATTTTGGTCAGGATGCAACTGAGGTGGACAAAGTTTCTATGCATAACAGCAATATGGTTATGAAAACTGTTTTAGTCTGACTACATTTTTTTTTTTAAATTCCCATAAGCAAAAGGCAGGGTGGAACTGAGTTGTGCAGAGCAGTTGAACAGGCAGTAGTTCAGTGACAGGAGGAAATATTTCATTTTCAGCAGGCTTGTGTAGTGGTGAGTGCTAGATGGACACAGTCTTTCAAATACACGAGACCATAAAGCATCTCGACATTCTTGCTGCTGAAGGACTTCGCAAAAATTGTATGAACACTCTTAAACTGAGCACTTCTATGAAGAAACATGTCTTAAAAAAGTAATCCTCATTTAAAAAAAAAAAAAAAGGAAGAAGAAGAAAAGAATAATCAAGTTATCAGTACTTCTTTAAAATTGGCAAATATGAGCATTTAAAAATAATTACAGAATTCCACTGAAAGGTGACTGTGTGAGCCAGGGTTGGCCTCTGAGATTACTTCTGCAGCAATTATTCAGTGCTGAGTAAAGAAGAGCAATTACTGATAAAAGTCCCTATTCCTAATAACATCCACATATTGTTCTTGCAGAGTTTCAGAGTTAAGGGCCTTTCACAAGTCTCTTACGTGTATTCAAATAGAGGTGGTAATGAGAACACTGAAAGAAGGGTGACAAATTCTTGTCCTCATGTATTTCTTCCTATGCTTCATGTATTCCTTAGTCAGTGCCTATTATTTATGCTATCAGTTAAAAGCAGTATGCTTTTAAAGGGTTCTTTCTGTAAAACAGAGGGACAAGTTTATTTTTGCCAGATTTTAGTTGAGGTTTTCTGTTAAATATGTAGGAAAGTTGGCGTTAATCTGACGCATGCTATTACTAAATGTTGAAATTATTATGTGTGACTTTTGAATGTGAACTAAGATCTACACATACCGTTGGAGAGAGAGCAGAAATGAAACTGATTTGTACAAACTAGTTCAAATTGTGCTTACACATTTGAGATCTCTAAGGTCGAGTGTGGCAAGTGTGCAGGCTAAGATGCAAAGGTGCAGACACACATCATGATATTTATAAATTCAGAGTCTAATTTGACAGAAAATAAAATTACAGGAACATGACTCTACAAACATGCATATCTTTGTTACAGGGTTGCATAAAAATAGTTGCTGATGTAACAGGAAATAAAACTGTGAGAAAAGAATCATACCTTTAGCCAGCCTTGTATTAATGTAGCAGCTCTCAGCTTCGCAAGATAGGTGCGACATCCTCAGGGATTTCTCTGACAAAGGTATTCCCCAGAACTGGGAGATGATCCAATTATAATTTAAAGAAACTTAACAGCAGATGACAGACTAAAGACAGAAATTTCAGAGTGTTAGGAGAAGAGAAATAAAGAGTTTCTGTGAGAGAGGGTAAAGGAGGCGATGTGGTGTCTCTTTTTCACATAAATAAAGTAAGGATTACATCTGCCCTGAGGTTATGGGGCGAGTACTTTAAGGTCCTCGGGGATGGGCTTGGACCTACTTGCTTTCCATCCTTTCTTTTCCTCTCTCTTCCTCTCCATTTTCCTATGTGCAATTTTCATATTTATATATATATATAAAAGATCTTAAACAGTTTTATGAAGTCTTGTCACATTTACACGTGTTAGCAAAAAGGGGCTCATAAAAGCTGTTTGGTGCAGTACCAGTAAATAATAGAATATTGCTGTTAAATCTAGTCTGAGTATGCTGCTTCTGCGATCCAAAAGAAGATTCCAGAGGGACATTACCTTGGAAATCTTTCCCAGAGCCAGCTCATCAAGAGTTACCACCTTCTAAGTAATGGCAGTTGTCCACAGAAGGAGACATCATATCATACCTGGAAAAAGAATTGCATGATTATATGTTCTCATTCCAGGTCCATCATGGGTATTGCACAGAGCGCATCCAGTTGATAGAGAATCATTTAAGATTTACTGCTGATCAATCCACTCTACTCTTCTCTATTGCTAATAGCCGCTGCCCAAAAGCCATTCTTATGGTTTAACCCTTTCAGCTTCACACCTGTGCTTCTGTTTCAGCCAGCATGCCTGTGAGTCTGTAGATTGCCAGGGTGAAAGCCAGGAGTGCTTCTTGCCAGATAGAGTGATCAGCTTCATCTTTACCCTTTTTTTCACCTTGGTGAAGAAGTGCTTAGAGTTAAAAAAGAGGAATATAAAATTCATACATGTTTTATCAACAACCCTAAGGTCATCAAATATATATTTCTTCTCTTTCTCTTTGTACGTGTTGCGTTCAGTAAACTAACTCAACTGTGTGGTCTTATGTGCGAGCAAAATTTCTAACAGGAAACTTATAGTGATATCAGAAAGCAGTAAAATGTTGTTACAAAAGTAATAAAATTATCCTTTTATCTCTATTTATATCCACTCAGTTCTGCAGCTCGTGATCAGCTACTGTATTAATCTAGTAATTTTATTTTCTTTTTTTGAGCCAGAACCTTATTGCTTGAAACATTGACATTTTAATTTCCAGAAATAAATAGACAGTAACATATATTTAACAGAAGGAAGCATTGTTGCTTCCAAGTTTTGTTGTGAAAGCAGTTTTTTCTAGATCTAGGAATTCTTGAGGGGAAAAAAAAAGAAAAAAAAAAGAAAGAAACACTGAAGATTACTAATGTATACCACAGGCACCTCATTCTTTTTCCTGCCATTTGTGCGACACTGAGACTGCCTGACTTAATGGATTGATGATGCCTCATCTATGTAGAAATACCTCTAATCTTGCAGTAATATGTTTTACATCAGCTACAACTAACAGTAGAGGTCAGGGCTTTCCCTCCCACTATTATTATATTTATTTATTTATGTTATCAGCAGCCTAATGATCTGTGAGGAAAAAAGTCTTTGGGAGGATTTTATGAAGCCAAACACAATTTCTGAGCAGCATGGGCTTTACTAGAAATAAATAACCAATACTGTTTACTGTAAAGTGTAATCCAAACTTACAGGTCAGTTGGTATTGATAACTTGTTGAATGCGTTGTAGAATTTTTCTCATATTTTCTGAAGATTGCATTTTTCTAACCCCCTAAGCATTTTTATTTTTGTACATAGCAAAAACTTTAAAGTGCACATGAATTGAAAAACATAGAAAACTACAAGAGTTCACATAGCATATTATAAAAACGGAAATAAATAAGCATATATATGAGAGAATATTTATTTCAACAAGACCATAATACTGTATGATGCAGAATAATCATTGCAACTTTAATAATTAGCCAGTATGGGGGAGAATTGGCTTCTTTTTCTTGGTGAATTAAGAAAGTAAATGTATATATATATATATGTATAAAAACCACATAGAACACTAAAACACAGCCCCAAATTTTTGGAAAAAAATATCTGCATAATTAAGACAGAATTCTGACATCATTAGTCACACTGTCTTAGGTACACATTTCAGAATCTCACAGCCCATGACAGTTAACTCAAAAGATGCAGGAAACATTTTCACTTTTAACAAAAACTGTATTTTATCTTGAGCTGGAATCCCGGATTGGCATAAAGGCATTCAAGCAAACATAATACTGAAGGATAACATAATAAAAATATCTTTGTAATTATTTGCATTTTCTGTTTTTTTTGTTTTTTTGTTTGTTTGTTTTCTGTTAATATATATGTGGGAAAACTACTCAAAACTATTTATTTTTCAGATTTCATTAACTTTTTTTTTTCAATCAACTCTCCAAAAGTCATGGAAATAAGGTTGTCGTTATCTTAAGTTGCTGTATTGGGATTTTAATGTTCTTGTGTGAGAGAAAAAGTAAATGTGCTTCCAAGAGCCAAAAACTTCTGCAATGTCTGAATTCATCCTGAACTTTTTTTCACAGGAAAAATCATTTGGCATCTGTCGTTTCATCTTGAATGTTGTAATCATCTAAAATATAATGCCAGCTATTAATCTCTCTTTGAATGTTATTTATTGTTAGAAAAATAGCAAAATAAACCAAAATAAGATATTTATTTTATTTTTTTTCCAAATAAAGCTTTTCAGTAAAATAAAAATTAAAAACCCCATCCCAAAACAAAACAACCATTGCTTAATGTTTTCCAGTATTTTGTTTTTATCTGTTGGGTTGCTACTTTTTTTTTTAATAAAAGTAGTAAACACAGGAAAAGGTAAAAAGTGGGTTAAACACAAAGTCAAATAGCTTTTATGAAGCAGAGTTCATTAGTTAGATTTATAGAAATAGCAATACAATCTAATTTAAAGAACATTTGCAGTTGAATCTTTCTAAGCACCTACATAATAAATTATTTTTCATGAAAAAATCTTTTTAATTATAGACATTTTTTATTATGACATGAGTGTGAAAACAGAGACTGGACTATTAATTCCCATCTTTTAAAAAAAGATGTAAAGCACTGCATCAAGAGCAATGGGGGTTTTGCATCTTCTTATGTGGCATATGTGAATCCTCACTCATTATCTCTGCTGCATGCACCTAATGGTATTACTTGTGTCTAAACACAAGTTCACTAGGTGCTGTTTAGTCAGGTTGTACACCAATTTGCTGTGCATGGAGAGAGGAGGAGAGAAGGCAGAGATGAGAGACCATTTGGTTACCTTCCAGGTGGTGACCCAGGTTTTGTCTCTGAAAAGCTACATTGGTGGAACTGGTGTATGCTAGACTTGGGAACTGACAAACATTCCTAAACTACTCAGATTAAGTGAATAAACACACAAAAAGGTGGCTGCTTTAGGACTTGTCTCACCTATCATCTGTCTACTATATGTGAACAAGCCATGATCTCTCCGTAATCAGTGGTGTAAAATAGACTGTTTTATGACAGGATTCACCTGATCTACATTAAACATCTTGCTTAAGATGAGACAAATTTTGCCTTTAAAGTGCTGATTTTTATTTAGTGACCCATTCATATGCAAACATCAACAGTTTAGATGTTTAAATCTGAAAAAAAAAGTTTTACTTTGATAACATGGGAGATTTATATCAAATGGCAAACATCGTTTAATTGCTATTGTAGCCCTGTATTGCCGTATTGCAACCCATCAGTGCTCTATTAAAGAAATACAGACCTGGAGCTGAATAAAACTGGTCTTAAGGGAATCAAGGATAGCATAGTAGCATGTAATACGCATTAAGGGATACCATACATAGGAAAGGTAGATGGAATATGAAGCTGCAGACCAATGAAAGAATGTATATGTCAGAAAACACACAAAAACAGCTCCAGGTGAATCGTAGAGAGAAGAAGAAACCATCAACATGACCATCATATTCCTCTCTGGTAAAAAAAAAAAACATCATATATCGCCAACTTATCATAAACTCTCAATCCATCAACACCATGCTAAAAACACAGACTTTAGAATCTCAAGGATCAAGTGAAAGATGTTCATACCATCAAGAAAAAAATGTAGAAATTAAGAATGTATACAACAACTTCAACTGTATTATTAGTGCTGATGATACTTTTTAAAAACAGAAGTATGCTTTCTTTTTGTGCAATAATTGAAATGATTCTTGGTTTAGACTCTAATAATATCTCGGTAAAGGATCCAATTATACTAACATTAAATTCCTGGTCTTATATATGAAATGTTTCCTCTTTTCTAGTCAACAAATTTTTGAACAATTGCTATTATTTCAAGCAATAAATAACTACTATTTATTTTAACCTTAGTAAATGTATACATTAATATGTAGGCAAAGATACAAGTAACAGATCAAATATGCATCAATTTATTTTACTTCTTCTATGAAGATTTCAGTTTCATCTGATAAATAACTTGCCTACCTTCCCTTTCATCCAACAGAAATTTTGTGAAGAAAAATAGTCTTACCTTTGGGCTGAAGAGACTCTAGAACTACATTCAGTCTGAAAACTAAATTGATGTCATGAACATATTTTAACACTCAGAAACCCAGATTTTTTTTTTTTTTGATTTTTTTTTTTTTACCCGCTTGATCTGCACAACATGCACATTGCTGTTGTATTTTTGTCCTACAGTGAGATCATGAGATCATCATTAGTATACAGCTTAGATACTAAACACGCACCACAACAGCTGCAGCTTAAAAGTAGAAAATTCCTTCCTCAGTGACATTCCCTTGAGGAAGAATCACTTAAATTAGACCAAGATGAAAAAAAATGGAGGAAAACAAATATGAATTCAATAGAAATTAATTTTGGAATCCAAGGAGAAGTGGGTAAGAATACTTCTCTTGGTTACAAAAGGATATCTCACTGTAAGTTTTGCTGCAGGCCCCCTGTAAAGTGTCACAGTTCTGTGAACTTGTCACCTTTTTATAAAAAAAAAATTTAAAATGCCAGAATTACTTCTGGCACTAATGACACCAAACTAGGAGGAGTGGCTGATAATCCAGAGGGTAGTGCTGCCACCTACAGGCTGGAGAAAAGCAGGAACCTGTCAAGAATATCATGAAGTTCAACAAGAATAAACGTGAAGTTTTGCACCTGAGGAGAAACAACGCAGTGCACCAGTACAATGTGGGGCCACACAGCTGGAAGGCAGCGTGCAGAAAAAGACCTGGGAGCCCTGCTGGACACCAACTTGAATATGAATAAGCAATGTGCTCTTGCTGCAAAGAACATTAACAGTGCTGCATTAACAGTGTTGTTCCCAGCAGGTTGAGGGAGCTGATCCTTCCTCTCTACTCAGAACTCTTGAGGTTACATCTGGAGTGCTGGGTCCAGTTCTGTGATCCTCAGTAAAAGAGAGACATTGTCATACTGGAGAGAGTTCAAGAAAAGGACCATCAACATGACTAGGACTGGAACATGTCTCTTATGAGAAAAGAATGAGAAAGTTGAGACTGTTCAGATCAGAGAAGAGAAAGCTCAAGGAGGATCTTCTCAATGTGCATAAATACCTGAAAGGAAGGTGCAAGAAGGACAGAATCAGGTCCTTTCCAGTGGGCCCCACAGACAGGATCAGAGGTAATTAAGCTCTCTCATAGTTTCTGTAAAACTTGTATCTGCTCTCCAATGTCTACTGAGCTCTTTCACTTGGATATTCAGAAAATCATAACAAATGGTAAACATTAATACTAGAGGTCATCATTGCTCTCCTTCTTAAGTGCCATCGTATTTATCTCAAAGTGACCAACACGCAATTATTCTGAAGTTTAGTGAAAATCTCTAGTCTGAAATGTTGATTAAAAGCATTCAAAATGGAGATTACTAAGGTAAAATCTATGTAAAAAAAAAAAAGTTACTAACATGTCATCTAAGGTGCAAATTCACAGCATGCAAAAGAGTAATGGAGGCAATTTTAAAGGAATTTCCATTTTAGAACTGAAATTACTGGACTGAACCCTCTAAAATCAGTGGAAATATACAAGTGTTTCATGAGAAAATTTAGCCCAGGCAGATTGTGTTATTGAATACAAAACCTGAGGGGAAAACTTTTACTAAAACCTCCCAGGTAAGAAAGTGCATGCGGAAGAAAAAAAGAATAACGCTAGTTCAGTTTAATAACAGGAAATGAACAGCTATAGCTTTTGCTCTTCAAGCAGAAAAGGAGACCATTAGAAATACTTGTATGCCTTCCTTTGTACTTTTCATTTACTGTCTTGTTTATCTATGAGCTATTCCAGGGAGGAAAAACCACTTAAAATTCCTTTTTAAAGAATCGATAACATGTCCACTTCTTTCCCTTTTCAGGTTGTTCTGATACTTGAGGAAAAATGTCTTTTGAGGAGCAACTGGAAAGACCTTTCTGTCTTTCTGATGTGCAAGCCACAGCTCATACAGCAGAGAAACACTGTCAAAATGAACTCTGTCCAAATAGCTCATCTTGATCTTACATGAGAAACATTTAAAAAATATTTTCCTAAAGCTCTGGAAATTGTACTTTCTCAATGATATAAAAATCCATGCATTGGTTGCAAATTGCAGTCATAAAATAAGGGAATGTCAGAGTTCAAAAGATAGTTGGAGCTTCATATGTAGAAGCAGACTTGCTGAGGGTGCACTCTGCTCCATGATCCAAACCATTAATGAATATGTTAAAGAGGATCAGACCCAGTATTGACCCCTAGGGTACACCAGTAGTTACTGGTCTCCAAACAGACTTTGTGCCACTGATCACCACCCTCTGGGCCCAGGTTTGGTATCCATGCTAGGTTTTGTATATATCAGACCATCCAGCCTATTATAACAGCTATTTGTGCAGAGAAAATCATACAAAATTCTTCAAATTAGTTCTGAACTTACGCCATGGAATGGAAAATATACACAAGAGAGAGCCATCTGCTATTGCTAAAAAATGTTATGAGATTTTATGGTATTCGTATCTTTAAATTTTCATGTGAACCTACATATATGCAGTTATTACTCATCTCTACATTACTGAGGTATATATATTAGAAAGCATTGACATATAATATTTATTGAAAGTTTGTTTTGGTTTCTTTTTCAGAAATCTTCATTATCAGTACCACACGACCATCAAAGCCAATACGATTAAATGCTTCTTTTGGAATTAAGCAGCACAACTCCAGTTTCACTTAAAGTTTGAAGCTCTGGTATTTCTTGGGAGATTAATGCATTCACAGTTAAAATTTTCTTCTCTGACACAGCAGGAATGCTCATTTCTGATGCTTCTGCTTTATGTTAGGAGCAGCAAATAAACAACAGAAAAATCATGATTCATATCACAAATTAACTAGATGTGCTGACATACCACAGATTCCATTTACATCAGTCTCACCCAAACAAATTATTATACTTTTGTAAAAACCATTCTTATCTTTCCTTACCTGAATAATATGTAAATAGGGAACAAAGATTAAAAAAAAAATAAAAATAATAATAATTACAAATATTTATGCTACATAAAAATTGTTTCATTAACAGATATGCATATGTTTATTTGTACATGTATTTATTAATTTACACTAACAATCATGGTGATTAAAAAAACATTAATTCATTCCAAATTGTTAGACATAAATTTTGCTGTCCTTTTATTCCTCACTGAAAAACTTGTAATAATCAGCATGAAAAATTGAGATAAGAGGGTACTTCTGTGACAGATATTCCCACCAAAATCATCACCTCACCTGATGATACTATACAGAGTTACGTAAGTTGTTCTGATACCTTGTCTTCTGTGTATAGCATTACTCTAAAAAATGTTGAGTCATCTGTTGATCTATTAAATGTAAGGAGTAAAATGAAACCCCTAGGAGGTATTTGTTAGCAACATTTAAAGCATAGTTTTGATCTCTATGGTATAATGTGTTGAAGAGTTTTCACATCTCTTCTTTTTGGTTTTGCATTAGACATTCTTAAGAGTCTTAGTGTTGAATTCTGACTGTTTGGAGCTTTCCCTCTGTTGGTTTCAGACATTAATTCTTCAATTTTATTTTTTTTTTTTTTTTATCATTATTTGGAGACTAGTTAGACCTTTTCAAACCAACTTTACAGATATTGTGATAGTTGGGAAAAATTACTTATCCTTCATATAGGATATGGAAGACCTATAAGATCATCGAGTCCAACCATTAACTAACACTGCCAAGCCCACCACTAAACCATATCCTTAAATGATACATCTACACATCTTTTTAAATAATTCCAGGAATGGTAATAAGTAGTTTGTGATCATCAGCTGTGAAATGCAGACTGCCTATATTAGGCAACATGGCTCCAAGTCAGTCACATGATTTTATCCAGATAGGTGCTTGACCACTCTTACCTTCTCTTGCAGTCTTAGCTTTAAGTGGTGGAGTTTGAAACAGTGCTTTCACCCTTGTGCTCAGGGTAATCTTTCAGAATTTAGGAATTGTAGCAATTATCCTTGACAATCTGGGAAAAGTCTAGAGCTTCCGTGTCCAATTCCTTTCAACAGTGTTATCCTATTATAAAACAATTTCTGTCTGTCTTCACTATAGAATAAACCATTACTACAATCGGCTGAATTTCACCACATGTAACTTTTCAAATGCTTCTGAGAAAGGAGTGTTTTGGAAATTCTCCAGTAATATCTGAATAACAATGAACTCCAGGAAGTATTTAGATGATTTCCTGCTCTTTTTTACTCAAAAATATAACCTAGAACATGTAAATTTCAACGTATAGGTTAGTTATATCTAACCTTGTCACAAAAAGACATGGAGTTTTTTATGCACTTACCTTTCAGTACCATCTGAAACTCTTATTTGATATGATAGTACTGAGATAGTACTGAGGAGTAGATTTTCTGGCTTGCTATTTGAGATTTTGTTGCAATTTAAGCATCCAGGCTTCCTATATACAAATTAGATGAACACCACCTGGTTTTATGTTGTTTCCTTTAATGTCTAATTTGGAAGGTATCATGAAGAGCCACAATGTCCCATAGCATTTTTTAGAACTATTAGATGAATAACTGTTTGTTGAATTAAAACACACTTTGAATGTAACAATGTGTTTTTCAGGATTCTGTGATGTCTAGTGAAAACATCAATCCCTGTGACGTTACCGCAATACATCAAATGTTTAAAAACAGAACAGCAATTATCAATTTGACAATTATATTGCCTATCTCAGGAAGTTTACATAATAAAACATGAACTTAAAATCGGTGAAATGTTTCATTAAAAATTACTTAAATCCATTGATAAAAATATCAAATTGAAAGTTATTGTGAAGTTTTACTACATCTAGAAACATACTGGCTTCTATATATACCATTGTTTTGCCTACTATATATGGCTATTCTATCATGACAACTGTTTGTTTGTTTACCTTGGATAAAAGCACCTTTACTACTTTGGCTTAGCTAAGCCTCCGAGCAACTGCATCATTGGCATTAAGGCTGCTGTGTCTAAAAATCATCTGAAAGAAACTCAAGGTTAGTTGCCTTCTGCTTTCACTTTTCTGTACTCTGAGAATGTGGGACTAAAACAAAAACCTGATAAAATAGTCTCCAGAAACCACTGGTAAGCCTCTTTATTTATGGTCCTGTCATGCAGTATTCCTTGGTCAAAGAATGGAAACTGAACACATAAGGCCGTTTCATGCCTTAAATGTATGATCGTGGGGAAAGATGTGAAGAATGTCTCTGTGGGGACTGGAGATTTAATATGCTACATTTCGCTGTACAAGGTGAAAATGGAGTCCATTTTTTACTAAGCTTTTACTCATCCTTCTTTTTTTGAAGAGTGCTACCTCCATGCTTTCAAGTAATGCCAAACCATTGACATAGTCATGCTGGTGAGAAAATAATACTTTCTCTTTATCCTTATCACTCATGCATGACCAAATACAGTAGAGCATTCATCCTGTGATACTGTTCATGAGACTTAGTCACAGTTCATTTGACGGGTTTTGATATCTCCCCAACCTACTTGCGTAGCCACAAAGCAAATAGTTTATTACAGAAGCTGGATACATCATATTGCTATTTCCTTAACTGTTTTTAAGGAGTCATAGATACTTCCAGAGAGTTACTTCATTCGACTCTCATTCAATCAATTTAAATCCGTCTCTTAAATCTTGGCTGGGTTTAATAATATCTTAGGCCAGTAAAATAATATTTTCTTGTCATTTGGGTAATCTTGCCTTATACACATTTTCTGTTAAACTTCACTTTGAAACAAAGAAAAAAAAAAGATAATTTAATTACTTTGACGTGGTTTAGCGCCTACAATCATACAATTGAACTGTGATAGTAAACATTCTACAGCTGGTAATGGAGATTACAAGGAGTGAGGATGAACTTAAGAATCTAAAAATTTTGCTTAAATTCTGGTAAGCAAAGCTGGAGCAGTATTGGTGCATTGTATCATCCTCCGAACTGTAAACTATGCTGAGACAGAATGCTACTCAAGAGGTTATAATAGTAAGAGTACATTATATGATTGTGATTTTCATATGAAGAAAGAAGATAAAACTGTAAAATTTTAAGATTGTAAGGTTTTTCTGGGAAATATTCATTTATGTAAATGGAAATATTTTTTTAAATGCATATTTTTTAATGCATATTCCCAATAAAATACAAAGAAGGAATAGTATTCAGTTATTGTTGCCTAAAAAAAGTCTACTTCATATTAATTTGAATTACCAAAATAAATACACCACAAGTCCTGAAAATAGTGATTTTTTTTTTAAATTATGTTTGAGATATAAGCAATTTCAATTTAAATACGCATATCAAAATATTTAAGAATTACAAAACCAAATCAAACATCTAATTTTTTTTTTTTTTTTTTATGATCAGGAAGCTCCTGAGAGCTGTCTAATGAAGAACTTCTAAAGCTTCTAAAAAACCCCTCTTTAGTCACATAATTATTATGTCTGTTTGATCACATGGGGAAAAAAAAGGCTTATATTTCATTCTTTGTCCTTTTGATAAAAATATAACATAGCATCTAGATGATATCAGATGTTTGTACTATCAACAAAGCAAATCAAGTAGCTCATAGTATTTCCAAAATAGCATCATATACCTGTTTTGCATTATATTTCATATAAGAAATGAATCAATTGAAGAGAGATTTGAAGAGACGAAAGTTAATGGTGATAAGAGATTGAGAAAACATACTACAAAACTAGATCGCTTAGCATAGACAAGAGAAGAAGAAAGGGAGTCCATGTAGTTATCTGCAAATTGGGAAAATAGACTTAAAGAGATAGATAATATACTGTTCATGGTTGAGCTATAAAAGTAACTGTCGTGAATAAGAAAAATGACTTTACAAGCAGTGAAGATGAACTTTGACCTGAAAGAGGAAAGAGGAACAAGAGTATAGGGTGGAAGAACTTACTACAAGATTAATTAACGCATAACATTGAGATCACTCAGTTATCTGTTTTATAAGGAAAAGAAATCATAAGAAATTTCTTATTAAGATACTTCTTTATCATGTTAAATATGTGTTTTCTAAGAAATAAGTCCAAAATAGGTCCAGGTAAAGTAACGGAAGGTTTATAATTTTACATATATTTTGATATACTAAGTTGAAATTATAACTGATGACGGTATCCAGTAACCACGTTCAGGAGGAGTTTATTTCACAGTGCCAGCAAACATTGCAATAAACAACCTTTGCTGATGCAAGGAGTTGTGAATATATGGAGTAAACATGAATAATGCGTGTGGAATTAATAACATTTTGATATATTTTATAGTATATAATTAAACAGAGGTAAATCAGATCATATTATCTAAAAATGTGGACTACCTGTGAGTCGTGGAGACCAGCACTAATGAAACATTGTTAAATTCGCATTTTAATTAGATTAGATATACATTTTAATTATGTTTTCCCTGATGAAGTAATATTTCAGTATAATTCTTTCATACTTGCACAAACTGCCTTAGCAATACCTCTTAGTTAAGAAAATACCGTAGGTCAGGAATAAGTGTTATTTAGGGATAATTTCACCCCTTAGGCGTAGATTCTAAATGTTAGAATATTAACATTCTTAAAATTACATTTACAAAGTTTAACACTGTTAGAAGTACACCAGCTAAAAGCAGTACTGCAATAGTTAATTTAACAAAAAAAACAAACAAGAAAAATGAAACAAATCAAACAGTTGACTGAGGAGCAGTCCGTCATTGGAAATATTAGTCTGCAGAAGGGACCCACATTGGAGCAATTCATAAAGAGCTGCAGCCCTGTGGGAAAGACTCATGTTGGAGAAGTTTGTGGAGGACAGTCTCTAATGGGAGGGACACCACACTGGAGCAGGGGAAGAGTGTTGAGGAGTCCTCCTCCTAAGGTGGAAGATGTGGCAGGGACAACGTGGGTTGAACTGAGTGCAGCCACCTTTCCTGTGACGAAAAGGCACTAGACTGCAAGGTTCAGGCAAATTATCCATTTGAGCTTACCTCACAGGTTTAACTGCAAGGCTCAACCAATTAATGTGAGCTTCACTTACAGATATAATGGATATAATGGAAGAATGCACTATTACAATTTAAAAGTAAGAATACAATGTAACAGCCTGAAAAGCGTGCTAAATATTATACAAGTGTTAGTTAATCACCTGCATTTACAAACTTACACGCTAAATATTCACTTATCCCTCCAGATAAGGGCTCTTGATCTCAGAAAAATGACCTTGGCCAATGTCCCAACCAAGGGGATAGGGTCTCCGTACAGGCAAGATGTAGCATTGGAGAGGCGACTCCCAATTCCTAACCTGAACCCTAGGGGTTTGGTTTCCTGATTTACGTAAGTGTGGGAAAAACTATGCCTGAGTGGGTTATACCATCTGGATGCACAAAGTTGGCTGAAATTGACACTGAAACCCTCCAGGTTGTCTTTCTCTTACTTTCTCAGGCAATAGAATAGTGGTTTGGAGTGAGACTTAGGGCATGTTATTTGTTGAGGGATTTCAAGGCTCAGCTCAGGTTTCAGTTCTTTGGATGATGCAGCACTGCCCTGCTTGGTCTATGGCTTAGAGGCAACTCAGGACTAAGCTATCTACACAGCTCCCCATGAGTCATTTCTGCACAGATAGGGCCTCAAGGCGACCTAAGGCTGGGTTGAATTTACAACCCTACATGAGTCACCTGCATGCACTAGACATTACCAAAACTTCTGATACAAAATTTGGAGTTTCCAAACCCCCTTGCTTTCCAACACTCCTCACTGAGGTGAGAGGCTAGGCACGGCTGGGTAAGGATTCTGAGACAAAAACCCAGTAACAACAAAGTTGTTATTAAGCAGCATTATTTACTGCAGCGCTGGGCAATGCTGGGGATTCTCCACCATGAGTGCTCCAACAAGTTAGCAAATCATACCAACTAGTATACAGAAAAACATACATATTCATCAGATTTTCTGGAAAAGGCCATCTTATGTTAATGAGCTCACAGAATTCATTTACAAAGTGCGAGCATACATAGTAAAATCAGGGTTAGGGTCTTTTCCCCCTCTGGTGGTTGTGCATAGTCTTCCTCATAACGTTCGCTAGCTGAACTTTGAGTTTCCTTTCCCCATACATGGTCATGGAGTTAGCTCATATAGCCTATTTGCTCCTTGCTAGACCTGTTTAATGCTTGTAAAAGGAAAGAAGTTGCAGGTTTTGTGCAACTGGGGTTTAAGAAAGGAATAGAAGTAAAGGATAGTAAGGGAACACAAGTAAGAAATATCAATCCTTTCACTTCTTTACAAGCTGTGAGTCAGGTGATCCATGTAATTCCCTGTCCCCCTGTGCCACTGAGCGGGAGAAGTTAAAGAATTCATAGTATTATTGAACCTGGGAAGAAGGGAGGAGTGGGTGGAAGATAGTTTTAAGATTTGGTTTTGTTTCTCATTATTCTACTCTGATTTGATTGGTAAATTGGTGGTGGTGGTTTTTGTTTAAATTGACTTGATATTGCTTCCCCAAGTTGAGTCTGTACTTTGCCCATGACTATGATGAGTAAGTCCTCCTTGTCCTTTGTTTCGACCCTCAAGCTGTTTGTCCTGTTTTCTGCCCCTCATCCTACTGGAGGGGGATAGGAGTAAACAAGATGCTTTGTAGTATTTAATTGCTAGCTGAGTGGGCCTAAATCACAACATGATCACAGCATTAGAGCCATAAGAATAAAAAAAAAACTCCACCAAATCTGCTGTCTGAAGTGCTAACTCCAGAAGGAAACTGCCCTGACTAAATATAGCTTGATATTTATTTGCTCAAATGTGCTCTTACTTACATATTGGCAAAGCTAATAGCCATTAAAAATATATATATAATAAAATAAATAAAAAAATATAAAAGGAGATAGAAAAGATGAGAATAAGACTATATTGTCTTATTTACTTACATTGAAATTCTTATACTTTCCCTTTTTTGTACTACACCATTTGGAAGATCCCCATACGCTTAAGAACATTCTTCTAATTTTGAATCTAAATTTATTCGTGGCCAATGCATACCTATGTGAATTTGTGCAGATACTAATTTAACTGAAAATTGTTTTCCTCCCTCTTGTATATTTACCTCAAAATTTATTTATAAAGAGTTAATTAAATCCCCCCTTAATTTTATTTTGGCTAAGCAGGAAGAAGCCAGGTTCTTCGGTACATACAAGAATGTGCTGTGACAGATGGCTGCCACTAAATTGTATTCATCCTATGCTGCAGAGAAGATTGTGGAATCTGATGCAGAAGTTGATTCCTGAATGCAAATGGGGATGATGGTGTATTTCTATCAAAGCATTAGAGAATAGTCACATCTATAGATAAAAGTATTTCTCCTAAGATATTTTCTATCGTGTACTTCAGCCATGATGAACCATAGAATAACCACAATAATGTGCATTGATTCTCCTGTTTACAAATAATCATTCCTTATATTGCTGTGTGCTGTTAACCTTAAAAAGGTTTTGAGTCAGCAAGTGATTCCAACTATAAACCAGGTTAGCAAGCTACATCAACATGTCATTCTTATCAGGATCCTCTTGGAGTTTTAGTTAATTTGCTTAACAAATATACTCTCTGGTACTTGACCCTTTCAGAGCTCTTGATCTATCCTATTGTAGATGTGGCTTTCCTGTATGTGGCTTTTGGTCTTTCATCACAGACCTGAGGGCTGTTGCAGAGAATTATGAAGTGACCCATCATTGTGAAATGACTATAATTTGAAATTGGACCTGAAGACCTAGCTGGTTCTCTCTATTTCTTTCATACTATGACTTGATGTGTTCCTTGCATACAATTGCTAACATCTTCAGCAAATTTTCCAGGCACTATTAGGTCAAATGAGACTAGTCCAAAAACTTTCCAGAACTCATAGTTATTCAGGTGAATTATTATTGAGCACTGTACTAGAATGTCTGAGAAAGTTATTTAACTAAAAATATTACACTATAATTCACTTTATTTACCACTTTTGACTCATATAGGGCTGTGAAATTCAGAAAGCAACTATATTTAAAATGTAGGAATACATATGGATCTGTATGCTGTTCTTACTTCTTAAAGTCTACTTAAAGTTATGCTTTCATAAACCAAATAAATACCATGTCACAGTGAAGATAAGCATTTATTTTATTTTTTTTTATATAACATTTTCTACATAAAATAATAGCCAACATGAAACAGGCAGAATTTGAGTTTGGTGTAGCTTTTGTCTACAAAGCTATCTGTGCTATTTATTGATCCTCTGCCAAACTCTCTCCTTCAAAATAAAGCCAAACAAAACCAAACAAAAAACCCTCTACAGACATCTGAAAAAAAAACCACAGTACAAGCAGAAATAATGCGTAACACTGTCGGTTAGACTAAATCATTGTCTAAATTTTCTATTTACTCTTACATAAAGTCATTGTCGTTTGCTGTCTTAAGCCATTGAAAAGTAGAGTGCTCTATATTATACACAAACGTGAACAGATCAATAAACAAATTAGTTAAGTAAGAGTAGTTTTGAGGTTGTTAATGTAGAAGTTGTATTTAAGAATTCCACTTATAAAGAACAAGAAGCTGATTATCAAGTAAAAGGTTGCGTTGTTTAAGTGGTACATAAATAGTTGACTAAAACACAAAGTAACTTTGAAGGACCTATTCATAACAGGCATCTAAGAAATTCTGATTTTTATTTGTTTATTTTTTTAACCAATGCTGACACAGATTTGCTGTTCACCTTGCTTCTTTTCCTCTGCAAAAACAATCATAAAGTTAAAGAAATATATTAAAATTGCCTCAGAAAATTGTGGACGTAGTTTGCCCTGTTATTGTTGGTAAATATAAAATAAAACTCATTTCATGTAATGTATCTCACCTATTCTTAGATGTCTCCGTAGTGAATATCTATCTACTCCTAAGCTAATCATCTTATGCTCATTTTATAAACTGTAAAAGAGCCAAATGGAGTATCTAGATATCAGTGTTTCATGAGTTATATCTTCCATTCATTATGTATGACAAAGGATGAAAATGTGAATGTATGCAGAAGGTCTGCAGTGGACATTCCTGTGCACATCATATGACAAAAGAAGCCTGGAAATGGGAACTGCCATGCTACAGTATTCACAGTCGATGAAACTATCACAGCATGAAGTTGTCCTGATACCCTGTAACATGTAGTCAAATCCTGGGGCGTAAAACAGAAAAAAAAACCTAGCAAAATGTACTTTCTGGGAGTTAAATTTGTACACAAGGTAGTCATGAATTCATAACCAGCGAAAACAAAACACAAAATGAATGGTTTTGCGCACATCCAAGGACTAGTTTGTTAGATGATAGGAGGTGTTAGAAGTGATTGCCTCCTCCTTTTTTTTTCTTTTTTTTTTCTTTAAATGGTTAAAATGGTGGTTAAACTATGGCATACATTCTCTAACATATCCACAAACAATGCCCCTCAGCTCTCTTGTAATAAACTGTTTTCGTGGGTATAAAATCTCCTTGTGGTTTCTGCTCAGTTAGCTCACCTCAGCCAGTGAGCTGTGGCCTCTTTGGCATGTTACATCTGCTGTGTGATAATAACATGCCACAAGCCAGATTTTCCAAAATGTCAAAGGGTTTCTCATCCCTCTTTTTAAAAAAAAAAATTCCTTATTTACAGGGCATTAAAGGCCTCATCTGCCCTAAAGGGGTTCCAGCTTAATTATCTACAATGTCATGACAAGATTCAAACCCCACTAGAGTGATTTAAACTGGATTTGCCTTTTAGGGTTGTTTTTCGGCTTTAAGTGGCAGAATCTAAAAGGACTAGTCACTGAAAATACTGCTCTTATTCACCATGGTTCATGTCTCCATAACCATCATGTCTTTGTAACTTTGAAGGACAGTGTGAGAAAAAACCAAACCTGTTAGTTTGAGAAGCACTCAACACAATAATGCAAAATCATAATACTAAGAGCTGTTGCAAGCAGCCACCACTTCCAGCAGCTGTAGGTCTGGAGATTCTTCCTATCTAGCCGCTGGAGCCCATCTCAGTGCCTGAGGATCCAGGGTCTCTGCCTAGGCTGAGGGACACGGCAACTGCTGTCCACTTTTCAGTCAACCAGAAGTGAAGCTGTGCGTGTACCCGGGAGACACAGACCCACACAGAGGATGCACACAGGTGCTCAGAGGTCAGAAAAACAGGTGTGTTTTGAGCAATACACTGACTTAAGTGGTGGTTAATGTGACAAATTATCGTAATGGACTATTTTATCCACAGTCAAATTTCCTGAATAGATTGTGTCCAGGAAATGGAAAAAAAGATAAATAGCATGGTCAAAATAATAAAGGGAATTCAGTGCCACATATTTAATTTATTTCTCAGATTGCTCATATTCACTCTTGACCAGAAAGTTGCAGTCGGTCAAGGGCTTTAATAACTTTTAGACTCTCCATATATATTTTTTTTTAAATATAGAATTGAATTTTAGCCTCAATATTCTCTTATTTGACAGTAAAGATGAAAGAAAAAAAAATCTCTTTAAATATTGTTCTTTTTTGCATGGCTAGTAGTGGTTGGTAACAGAAAGATATACACGCACAAAAGAGAAAATATTTAGTTACTTGCAGTGCACGTAGTGCACAGTTTAAAGGGAGTTCAGAGAAGAGTAGATTTTTGGTTTCTTTTTTCTCTTTATGGAACATTTAGATAAAGAGTAAAGAGTTAAGCAATTGCTGAATTTGTGGTGTTAAGAACTTGCATTGCAGTTAGGAGTGCTTTGAGACCCAGAAGGAAGGATAGGGAAATTGGTGAGTGA
Organism: Baryphthengus martii; assembly: GCA_013396935.1. Classification (NCBI taxonomy): domain Eukaryota; kingdom Metazoa; phylum Chordata; class Aves; order Coraciiformes; family Momotidae; genus Baryphthengus; species Baryphthengus martii. Next base: position 5,955 of record VWZK01013550.1, on the reverse strand, counting down.
AAGAAGATAGAAGTAATTGGATTTTTTTATTTATTTTTTTTTTAACATAAAAGAAACAAAACAAGAACCTAGAAGGATTTTTTTTTCATGACTGTAGATACTTTGTGGAAAGCCTTTCAAGCAGATTATAAAGATCAAATATCTAAATACAGATAGCCTTTTGTGGTAATCTGTGAAAATGTGTGATTATTCTTGTAGGAAATTCTAATATTTTTAGTATGTTCAACATTTTTTTTTCGTCTACTGACAGGTGACCCAATGTATCAATGGTTGCTCAGCATTTTCAAATAAACGTAGTGAGCATTTTTCAGAAGGGGACCTGGAGGAAGGGAGAAACAAGGGGTAGGGAGGATAAGATTCTTGTAATGAAGTTGTGGTGTTAATGCTGAAAAGTTAAAGGTAAAATGTAACAGTTTGTCACAATTATGCTTCATATTGGCAGGTGTTCTGAACTTTCTGTTTGATAACTAGACATATAAATTTCAGTTCTTAAAGCTTTGCAGCCAATTTAAGGGCTCATTTATTTCCCTGACAGCAAGATATATATGCTGCCTGGCATAGTGGATGTCTGGGGCCAAATCCACCACTTTGTTGCTTGTGTGTCTCGTGGGAAGTAAATAGTAGCAATTTTTCAGCAGAGGCATACCGGCACAAGGTGTTTAGCAAATAAATGAGCATAAGATGACCTGTGGTGTCCTGAAATTACTAAAATTCATGAATAATAAAATGATCTATAGATTGTTAGCAGAGGGCTATAGCAAAGGCTAATTTGCAGTCACTGAAGCTTTACAGGATAATTTGTAACTTTTGAAAATTTAATGACTTCATCAGTTTTCACCTATTTTTTTTACCAATATAATTGTCTGAAAGCTACCTTCTGCAAAGATCTTCCGTCTAGATAAAATCACAATCACCTATATCATCACATTATGATTACTAAACTGACTTTATCTGTAAGAACCTTTCTTTCTTTCACCCCTACAGTAAGGTAACTGCCAAAAATGTGTCTTTATCCTAAAGACACAGTTTTTAAGTTTGCTAAATCTTGTTAACATACGAAACAATTATAATGAAAAAAAAAATCAATAGAATAACTCAAAGGGAAGAGGAATTAAAGAGGGGGAAAAAAAAAAAAGTTAATGATCAAACTACAGCTCTTTGGAAATAAATGAAATCACCCTAAAACAAGATCAAAGAAATGAGAATGAAAGTCAAAAGGCTCAGTCCATAATATTATGAAATTTTTGTAGTGTTTAGTTAAGACTTTGAAAAGAAAAAAGGGACCCATGAGTTTGGGCCATTGATCATATTTCATTTGATTTATTTGGTTAGTTAGATTAGTCACCAACACATTCATACTGAAATAACCAAGAAAACAGGAACAGAAAAAACAGTTGTTCTCTCTTGCACCTGAACAGCCGATCACTCACTGCATGTCCCATTTTTAAACATTTTGAAGTTTTTTCAATGTGACATCTTCATACTTGCTGTCTCTAATATACACTATAGTGCAAAATAGTTTTGCATTATCTTGCAGGAAAATTGGTTGCCAGACAATAATTAGGCATAGTTCAAACTCTGAAGATTCTGGTTGTGTTCAGCACTGCAGGACTACATTTTAATTCTGCAGCTTAGCATTTGTTTTTTTAAACTATTGCACTGTTTTTGTTTATCTAAATTATCTGTTTTACTCATCTCATGTTTTTCCTTTACAAATTTAGAAAAGCATACAATCTTCACTACACTTTTCTATGTCCCCCTTTCTATGCATTGATGCCCACCCCTTAGTTGTATAAAGGTAACCACAGATTGATGGTATCTCATATAATGACATGTTTCTAAGAAAGAAAAGATCTGCCTATTGCTACTGAAGAAATAGTCCTATACTAGGCTTTAATGGGGACTAATATCTTTTAGTTCCAAATATAAGTATCAGAGGAATTTTCTGTTTGCAGTAATATACATTTCTTTCAGCAAACTTTTGCACTGTGATCTAGAAAAGCTAAAGTAGAAAAAGGGAGCATCCTTTCTGTAATCTCTGCTTTCTTTAAAATATATTCCTAATTAAGGAAACTGAATTTTGAAACCATTTAAAAAGGAGAGCTAATTAACATCATTCTGTCAATGTAGAGGAATAGTGACATTTGCAGATACTTGAGAAGTACTTTAAGGGGATATTTACAATGAAAATATTAGAGAAATTCAAATGAAATACAGCAATATCTGGAAAATACAATTTAAAGAAAAGAAGCATGAAAAGGAGGAAAGGGAAAGATAAAATAAATGAAATGAGCAGCTAGTCTGCTTATTTTACAATTTTAATTACTTTTTAACCTTTAGAATACCTCTGAAGGCAAAAAAAAAAAAGTAAAATACATTCATTTATACAGTCTTCTTTCATTTTATTTTTAAAGTAGTTATTCTCTGAGAGGGCAGAACAAATTTCTCTTTTTAAAATGTTCTTGAGCGGTGATTGAAAATTCATGACTTAACAAGTACCATTCTGTGGGGTATTTATATTGCTGTTCAAGTTGTATGTTTGAGGAATAAAAAAAAAAAGAAGAAAAGAAGTCACTTGCAGCAATAAGTTTCTCTAGGCAATGGACTCCCTGGATAAGACTTCACATAGGTAACCACAGTGACCTCAGTCTTTACAAAAGTTGTGCATAATGTTTATTGTAATTAGAGCATATGGACCATCTAATTAGTCCCAGAGCTTCAGAGTTAGTGCTTAAAACATAGTAAGTGGGAATTGTTTCTTATAAAGTTCAACATAAACGGAATATCTAGGGGTGTTTTGTTTTGGTTTTATTCCCCTTCTCTGTCAATAAGAAAATGTATCCTTCAGAGGTTTTATGGGCAAAGTGTCAAGACAGAGCGAAAGACAGAAAGATGGAAAATGGAGACAGTGAGGTAGATCGAGGCAATGCGAGGCGAGGTAAGGCAAGGCAGAAAGAAAGAAAGGAAAGAAAGAAAGGAAGGAGGAAAGAAAGAAAGGAAGGAAGAAAGAAAGGAAGGAAGAAAGAAAGAAAGGAAAGAAAGAAAGAAAAGAAAGAAAGAAAGGAAAGAAAGAAAAGAAAGAAAAAGAAAGAAAGGAAAGAAAGAAAGGAAGGAAAGAGAAAGAAAGAAAAAGAAAAGAAAAGAAAAGAAAAGAAAAGAAAAGAAAAGAAAAGAAAAGAAAAGAAAAGAAAAGAAAAGAAAAGAAAAGAAAAGAAAAGAAAAGAAAAGAAAAGAACAAAAAACAAAAAAGAAAGAATCAAGGAATAAAGTAAAAGAAAAATTACAGACTAGGGATCCTGATTATGCCACCTTTACTAGTCTGCTACTAAAGCCTTTCCCCCTCCTCTATTTCATCTTATCTTGGTCATGCCTCTCCAGGAAATAGAGCTGTGTGAATTAAAGGTAGTAGAAAAATGAAGCTAAAATTTAATAGTGGTTTTGCCTTGCACTAATTTCTACTTTGTTTTACTCTATATCCTATTTTTTTTTTTTTTCTTTCATGCTATGGAGAGGCAGACTGAGTGCTATATCTTTTTTCTCTTATAGCATTCTAACTATTCAATAGCTTAAAAGGAGTTGTGAATGCCCCAGAAAAGGTCGGCCTCTTGCAGGCACTGTAAGCCTGTCAGAGTGATATCAGGCAAAGACAGTGCTTCTGAAATGCCTGCAAGCTTGGACTTACCACTGAGACACAGTGCTGACTCTGCCTGTTTGGCACCAAGAAGGCTGAAACTCAATAAACATATGAGTCTCTAGAAATTACCTTTTCAGATAATATTAATCTATAATGTCGCTATACTTTTCTGGTTGCATAAAGTGTTTTCTGAGTTTGTAAGGCTGCTGGATAACTGCATTTACTTTAAAATTGCATGAAAAAGCTCATATGCTCTGTAGGTAGAGAAAAAGAAATTAGTTTTATCTACCAGGAAAAGGAAAGACTCCTGCAGCACTGAGGCTGTAGAACAAAGACATTCAGTATTTTTATCATCTTAACACTGTGAAGTTAGCCTCCTCATTCAATCTCCTTATCAAGGTTTAAAATGAAATAATCGGCTTAATTGTTGAAGGAGAATGTATCACAGACTTGACTATGTGACACATCGGTGATCTAAAACATTAAACCCATTTAATCAGTCACTGAACATAACTTGGGACTCTGATCTAGGAGTGTTTTCTTCAACTGGGGACCATGGTATCAGTCTCCACCAGAATTTTACCAAGGGTTACCTCTATACAGGTTGTCTTCAACTGCCTTCTTTACACTAAGCTGACTTTGCACTAATACGACACATTCTTTGCACTACAGCAACAAAACCTACATGCCAGTACCACAACTATCCAAAAAGAAATACACTGTGCCTGCTCGATAACCTTCAGATAGAGAGATGCGTGAACCTCACTAAACAGATTCATTAGACCTATTAATTCTCTGGTCTGATAATTCTAATAGCCAGCATTCAAGCAAGTGAATTTAATGAGCTTAGTGCAGTAAGAGCAATTTCAGCTATTTTCACATATTTGAGTGCTATATTTCCTTGTTTCACCTTTTTAGTAAATCTCATTAAAACCACACAGACTCGGTTAACTTTTTTCAAATAGCCACTCTGTACAGAACTACAGGAAATGAGTGAAATTAGTGAAGTATTCTGGGAACTGCTTGGCACTGCCCTTGAACTGAAACTTTTATCATTTAGTCTGGGTATGGCTCACTGGATTGGACCCTGAATTACATTGTTGTTATGCTTAAGGCTATTATAGATGTGCTTTATACACAGATTAATTTAAAAAGTCCTTTTTTATCAGAATTTTTTAAGCAGAAAGTGACTGAAAATTTTTTTCTGGTCCTTTAAGACTCTGACAAGTAAATGTTAAAGCTATAAACGTTAAGAACAGAGCCAAGAAGTCTGATTAAACTTTGCAAATGAAATTTTCCAGCATAATTGTAAGTCCTTCGAGGAGTATTCATTTTAATAAGCTAAATGAAATTGTGTAGATGAAATAGGTGCTTTAAGAAGGCAGCATTTTGTGCAAGGTTCCATGTCTGTCCGTGCAAACTAAACAAAAGTCTCTTATTTAGTATGGCACAACTATCTCTGAATGACAATCTTTATCTGATGAAATCTAAGGATTTATACAACAGAAGATGTGCATGGATGCAGTAGTTACATGATGCAACAAAAAGCAGCGTAGAGAAATACCAAGATCATTTGCCTTTCATCTTCTCAGACTATAGATAGATTTACAAATTAAAACACAAGCAGATGTAGATTTAAAAATTTTCAAGAGATCTTTTTACAAATAATAGTTTTCTATTTTGATGCTCCATCACACAAATAACAACAAAAAAAAATTCTGCTTCTGTCCACAACTGACACAAGATACCAAACTGTTCTGGAAAGAGAGAGAAATACTGCATAGCTGATCCTAAGGGCTGTATCTATACCAGTGAGTCTGTCAATACTTCCTGTATATAGGATGTGAAGATGTATCTCTACATCTTCCGATTTCAGTCTCACTCTGCGAGATCTAAAAACAACATTGCTGAAAGGCCAGGTGTAAGACGTGGAAAAAACAGTGGTGTCATAGTAGCGATTGCTATTACACAGTGCCAAAAATTAATCTAGGATGCTTGAAGAAGGGGGAAAAGAGGGTTCCTACTTATTCTATGTTGTGAAATGGCAATAGTGATACACATATGGGGAAAACATTCACAGGAAACACACAAAGTTCTAAATTTCTTTTTTTTTTTTTTTTTTTTTTTTTTTTTTTTTTTTTCTTTTATCATGTTTTTTTCAGGCAGTGCTTCACCTTCATGTTTAATCTATATTGCCGTTATATGTTATATATTGCAGTTATTTGTTTCTGTTTCTGTAAAAATCTCAGTGTATGTTTACGATATGGGCATTAAAAGTACAGCATTAATATTATCATAGAATCATAGAATATTAGGGGTTG
>VWZK01013548.1:34673-61943 GCA_013396935.1 Baryphthengus martii | reverse complement strand
TATGTTTTAGTAGTGTCCAAAGCCTATTTCAGATAAACCAAGAACAGTGACTTTCTTCAGTTGAGAAGACTACACACAAATTAACCTTTACATTCTGGTGAGCTGAATGTGCCTGTACAAGACATTTTAAAACATAATTGGTCTTTAACTTGCTTGTAATTACTTTACTGTACATACTGATATTGAAGTAGACTGGTCAATGTGAAAAGGGATTTTGCCTGATCATAACTGGAGAATAATAAGCAGTGACAAAGATTTCATTATGTATAACGTTTACTGAGTTTTGAAGCAAGCATTGAAAGAACCCTAATGGGTTTTATTCCATGTTTGCTGACTTGAGCGTTCTCATTCAGGCTGATGTTTCACTGATACCATTGAAAAAAATTGTAGGGGAAGGAGAAAAGCCAAAGGGACTGCCATCCTGCATCACTAGCTGTTGTGAAGGATGCATTGGGAGTTGGTGAATTCCCAGCATCTGTACAAGCAATGAATTTTGCTTGCATAGCCAGCCTCCTGTTGACTCAGTTATAGGGAATGATAGCACAAGAGTAATGGCATCTATTATCACTGAAGCTGTTACTTAGTGTCTTGGACAGGAGTATAATTTATTTTGAAATACAAAAATCTTGGGAAGCAGTTTATAAATTATGCTCTCAGATTAATTGCAAATGTCATCTTTCTCTATTCCAACCCCCCTAAGTGGTTATGATGTAGTATTCTCTCAGTTCATGGTTAAAAATGCTATGTATGTATGTGCTTTAGTGAAATATGAGTATCAAAGTCTGGATGGATGGCAAGATGTCTTTATTACAGAACTAAGAGCATTAATGTCTGTGCTGGGATTTATGAGCTGTAATGTCATGTCGATTAATGTGTGAAAAGTTGGACTGATGGGAAAATGCATAGCATGTAGAAAACAGTAAAATATAATTAAGAAGAGACAGGCAAGTGAATGGTTTTAGGGGTGTATATCCGAGCTCACCGGACTGTTATGGTGAACATTATTAGAGAACATTGCCTTCTGTAGGCTTCCAGAATGGCTCAGTAGCCAAATACATTATCTGATTTATGATGTTTCCTGAAGCTAGGAAGTAGCACACTGCTGTATTCTAAATAATAATGAATAATAGGTTACATAAGTTAAAGTATTCTTTGACTTTCTTATCCTAAAATATTTTGCAATTATAAATTTTTTTAAGAGTGGAACAGAACATTTACTATATGGAACTTTCATGAAGATAATGATGTCTGCTTCTACCTCCATTCGAACTCAGGCTAAACTCTACTTGCTTTCATCTCAGAAAGTACTGGATTTTCATTGTCACTGTTTGGTTGGTTTTTTGTTGGTGGTGTGTTTGGTTTTTTTGGTTGTGTTGTGTGAGTTTTTTTATTTAATTTTTTATTTTTTAAAAAAGACCTCTTGAAAATCTGTATTGGTTTAGGGCTCTATTTTGCAGTTCATAGAATTACTGAAATCAGAGATGATTATTTGACCCTCTGACAGATGGAGCCAGGATGTCTGTATCATCAAAGAGAGGAAAAATGAAATGTGAGTGAGCACAGAAGTCAGTAAATATAAGAGTAATTGGTATGGGCTTGCTGAGAGGGTAAGGAAGGATACATTGCTGTCACTTTTTTTTTCAGCCATCAGCTTTGAAGCCAGCTACTGGACTGTGTAAGTGACCTCTCTAGCCTAAGCTGAAAGAGGTTGGAGGGTTATATAAATGCACAGCTTTATATAAACCTTTCAGGGACACTTATCCAGAGCATTTTTCATGATGACAGGACAGATGTGCTTCTTGAAGAGGATGAACTAGGTGATCTCAACATGTCTTTACTTTTGGAGGCATTTTACAGCTTGACCTTGGTTGTGAGCTGGAGTTACCAATATACTTTGAGGGTTTTCTCTGGCTTCTGTTATTACATACAGTGAGCTGGTTCAGAAAACAAAAAAAGGTGGTTTGATTATATGTATATCATTAAATGCTGTATCTTTGAAATGCTGAATGCTACTCATTATTGGAAACATGAGGAATTTAAGACAGCAAAGGACTGGACTCAGGCTGTCAGGTTATAATATCCTTTTAACTATCAGAGATGGAGCTTAAAACTAATTACCTAGTCTATAATACTTCCATTACAAAGCTGTTCCAGAACCTTGTTTGTGTGGCAGTCATAGATGGTCTACTGTTTTCCAAAGTAAGTGATTTTTATAACCATTCTTGCTAACATTAGCCTTTTGCTTAAATGATTCCTGTCTTTCTAGAGTTTGTTGCTCCAAAATGATTTTTAACTCTCAGAGCCTTTGTTTTGTTAGGTAAATCAAACAAGGCAAGTTCTTTTGTTTTTCTTGCAAAAATAAGCATTGGATCTGCATCTCTCTAGGCAAGGAAATTAGTCAAAGATAAAGCATAGTGATATTAGCGCAGGAACTAAAACAAGCTGAATGAGATGTCCTGAGAACTATCTTGTGAATAGTTAGTAAAGGCTCTTTTATCATCTACTCAACCTCCTTCCTTTCTTGTGTTTGGAATAGACAGAAGATTGTGAGTCTTTACATTAATGGATGTCAATAACTATCCGTGAAAACTCCTGGTAGAGTGTGTTTACGCTCCTTCCCTCCTACTAACTCTGTGGAGCTCGACAATTGTCCTCAGTTAGACTTAGTGCAAAGAATCTAAAACTCACTGTTGAAATATGGGATACCAGATAGTGGAATGTGGAGTTGGGTGGGCTTCAATTTCTTTTTCAATTTTTAATAAAGGAATCTTATACATTGACTGTACTGAGAAAGGAAGCAAGGGCTGGAGGGGAGTTGAAAACTCAAGAGGCCAGGAGTTAAGGTAATGTCAGACTTCCAAGTTTTGTGTGTAAACGTGCGACATGATTTGGCCTTCAGCTGTGGGATTTTGAAGGAAAGGGATTGTCTTTTTCTTCTCTCTTCTCAAATGAGATTACCAAAACCAATATTTGATGAATTGCATCTTAACCTGGCTTTCCAGGTTTTTTTTGTTTTGTTTTTTTTTTGTCTGCTTCCAGACATAATCTTCAGGTTGTTGGGGAACTGGTTCAGTGTTGCTTTGGAGAGCACAGGGGATCTGGAGGATGCTAGTCACAGGTGTGGCACTGAAGGTGTGGTGTACACCATCAGCAGATGTTGGACAGCCTCCCAGAGCCATGCTATAGAGTTGTCCACACCTTTTCTGTTACAGCAAGTTAGCTGACTCGCCTGCCTTTCTGTAGAAGAGCTGTGTGAAGAGATGAGTATGTTTGTACAGAAGGAGTGGGCAAATTGCCTAAAGAAATCTGGTAAAGGTGGAAGAAGATTCTGGTAACAGGTAGGAGATTAAGCTACCTGGAAATACTGGCTAAGAAAAAGGCTTTTTCCCCTCCCTGTCTTGGCACGATAAAAATATGCAGTGGTTTATACTATCCTCTGTCCCTCCCAGTATAAGAGCGTGTTTAGAAAATAGATCCCTTCCTAGGCCTCTGCACTCCTGGTTTAGGAACTAGAGGTGCTAATACGGAAGGAGCAGATAAGCAGCCCTCAATCTTGCAGCTGTATTTCAGCTGCCCATTTGCACTTGTTTGCTGCTAACAGTATCTCAGTTAGCACCTGAACATTGCGTAAAATCATAGCTTCCATATATGATTAAAATTGATTTACTGATTCAAGAATTGATTACTGATTCAAGAGCTAGTTGATAAAAGAGCAGTAAAAACTCAGCTAGAAGGCTTGGCTGAACTACGTGGCTTTCATATAGATATCTTTGCTCATGATCAGCTGAGAAAATAGTACTCCTTAAGGGAGGAGGATTTTATTAAGGCTTGAGGGTTTTATTTCTGTTTTCAACTGTCAGTCTTGAACCTTTAAAGTTAGCCTGAAAGAATGTGTTATTTTTCTTGTAGAACTTGAAATCTCCTGTACTAACAAACATATTGAATTTGAGGCCACTTCACATCATGAGCTTCTTGAATTATCAGCAGAGCACCAAGATAACAATGATAGATGTGAGAGACCTAAAGAAGTACCCATTATCTATCTTCCTCTTTTTTGTCAAAGAAACAGAGTGCCTCAGGTCAATTCTGGAAGTTTAAAACAAAGCAAAAGGCAATTAACTATTCATTACTTGTGCTTGAAAAAATAATTTGCTGTTTTTTTGGCAGAAGAAAAATGCGTTTGAAAACAATGCTCAGAATACAGGACCAGTTGCCATGTATTATAGTCACTGTTTTGAGTGAGGGAACCAAAAGTGGAATATAATTTTTTTCTTGTTTTCTGTGCATGTCTGTATGAGTATAGTTATTTCACAGGAAGATACATTGCCGTGTAATCTTCCATGAGTAATCATAGGTTTATAAAAATAAAACTAAATAAGCAAAATTATTTGACTGCCAGAAATGTAGTTAAGTGAGGTCCTGGCTATTGAATTTATTACGGTTTGAATTAGAAGATTTATTAAGAGCTATCTAGTGTATCTTATAAATTCTGTGAAAAGCTGTTGATTTTATACCAACAGTAACAATTTGCAAAAGGCTAAAAATCGAGACAAGTAATGCTTAAGCTAACAACATGTGTTTATGCATGACAGCAGTAGCACTACTGAACTCTTATTACTTATCCTTTATCCTTACCATGCCATAAGCCACTTCTTGCTTTTTGATATTCAGTTAACTGCAGAATTTATTCCCAGAATCCATTTTGTTCAAATAAGAGTTTTTTGAACAGTGAAAAATAAGTGGCAGCATCTGTTTAACAAAATTCATGATATAATTTTCATGTACATGCATCTTTCAAAGGAACAAAATGTCAGGAAAGTGAAAATTATATTAAGACCAATCAATGCATAGTTGTGCTGAACTCCTTGAAAAGCTAGAAGTGCTCATAAATGAAATGTACCCTTGAAGTAATTTGCTACTGTCTGATACATGTTTAACTATTGTCCCTTTCAAGATAATTTATCTTTGTTAAATGGGTTTTATCACAATTAACTGCTACAAAACAAACCTGTGGGTTTTATGAAAATGAGATATGGTATCTGGCTTTCAAGGATCAGGTAAGACCACACCTTTTGAATTTAAAGAACTAATAACTCCCATAGGGGTAGACTTCTATAAGGGAAGCATGCAAAAACATGTTTAGGTTTAAGGGTATGGATGGTATTTGAACTCTAAACATTTCCCACCGCTTGAGTTGTATACAACCTCTGCTCAGCCAAAATGTTTTAAAGGGCTAAATTAACTAATTCTACTTCATGTTTCAACCCAGCAGACTGTTAGTACTTCTCATCTGGGAAGACCAGCCACTCTGAAGTGATAGCTGGCAATTGCCTGACTGTACTAGAGAAGGGTGTGAATAAATCCAGTATAAACAATGAGTGATTTTTAGAGTCCTTTAGCTTACTGTTAGAGTTGTTTACTTTGCTCTGGACAGTGCAGGCTTATTACTGTTACCTTGCAGGTTTAATTGCCTATTGTAATCGCAGTCTCTCACTTTTCTTCCTCGCTTTCATCTGTTGTCCTATATTATGATAGTCTTGAAGGCCAGACTTGTTACTAAATAGAGGAGCTCAAAGGGAACTACTCTGAGATGCATGTAAAAACATCAATGTTATTCTGATTCCAGAAGACTGCATTTGAATTATCCTTTCCAGTGTCGGAAGAGGTCTCCTTACATGAATTAGTGCTGTGGATCTGCCCTCAAAGAGGAGAGACGCTCAGTGTCTTGTAGTGTCTGAAGGTGCTTTGCCAAGCATTGAGGCAGTATAGTCTTGCAGTCCCAACTAACATATATTTATTTCACATTTGGTAACAGTGAGGGGAGAAAAAAAGTGACCCAGACTCATAAAGGTTCAATAGCTTTAGCAGCACGAAATAAGACAGAAGAATTTATTTTTCTGGAACACTACTACTTCTTCCGAAGCTCTGCCCTTGTAATAAAGATTACTCTGTCAAAGAATCCTGGGTAGTGCATTCACAGATCTATAAGTCAGTGCTGCAGCTGTGAGCAGCTTGCTTTCTTAAAAATTAAATGAAGTCTTTTTTTGTCTTTGGTGTATTGTAGAGATCTGTCCGTCTCATTCCTCTGAGACATGAAAGAACAACTTGGTTGATACAAACCTTTTACTTCCTAGAGCCTTTTTTGGGGGGCAGGTGGGGGTAGCTGAATCAGAAACGTTGTGCATGCAATACAGTCATAGTCATGCTGAGCAGCGGGTGCTCAGGAAGGGAGAGCAGTTTCCCTAGGTTCAGCGTACTGTAGAGGACACCTTCATAGAGCTTCCATTAATCTGGCCAATACATACAGATTGTAATTGCAGTCAACAGACAAATCCCTTGGATACTGTGGTGGCATGCACAACATTGTATAAAAACACCACTAAGAAATTTGGTGTGGGAGTAAGAGCTGGGGAGAATGCATTTCAAATTTCAAAGGGAGGGAGGAGGTGCATGGGTATGAGTTATTTGTCATAGAAGCAATGTGCTAATGAGCTGCTAAAATCTCCACGGGCTCTACCCCCTCTTCCTACTAGACAATCCATGCCTGTGGCAATAATTTGAGGGATCCTGGGATTTTCGCCTGAAAGTGAGGTGCATTTTCTCTCATTGACGACTGTGTGCCCTTTACCATAAGGGAGTGTGAGATGTCCTGTTATGTCTTGGTTCTTTTCATAAATTTGCTTTGTATTTGGATGTTTCAGTGTATTTTGCTACTTCTGCATCTTTTTTTTTCATAATTCAGTGGCTAATTCCTCTTCAGCTCTGCTTGTATGGGTAATCAGTTTCTGGATACACCCATAGAAAAAGCTGAGTTTTTATCTTTTGGAGTTGATCGCTGACCCCTTTTGTTTTTTTCCTTAGGACTAATCCAGTTCTTTAATGAGTTGCCAGAGGATGTTTTAGGCCCTCCTTGTGCCAATTTCTAATAACACCCTGTGTTCTTCACTTGCAACATCAAGTATGCCTATCTTTATTAGTCATGAAAAAGTTAGAAGCATCCAAGCAGTTAATTCCTACTAATACGCATCCTGCCTCTCCACCTTATTGCGGCATTCTAAGTGTGCATATTCTGCCTGAATACCATATGAGCTGCAAAAAGACACAAAAACATTGGTAATACAGTAGCATAGTTATCACCAAAACCTGTCTAGAAATGAGTGGGTTTTGTATCATTGTGAACATAATGAAATTCATGTGCCAGTAATTATTTTAGCACTGTAGTGATTTAGCACCGTAGTGATTTAGCATTGCTATTCTCTACAGCCTCCTTTGGTGGTGTTCTGTATGGCCTGGATATTCCTCCACAAATAAGATTAGAGGCAAATAAAGGATTTCTGGATCAAGAAAGGAAGAACCTTGCACACCTGTATCTCTGCTCCACCACAACCAATAATACAACATGAGTTGTGAAATGGAGTTTATTCATGTTACTATGTGTCAGTATTACACAATCATGAATCTATCAGTTGAAAATAAACTCTTGAAGTAATCAGTTGAAAGATATTTTTGCCATTATTAAAAATAAGACACAATCTTTTTTTTTTGTTCATTCTTTTTGTTGATATTTGTGTGTGTGTGTGTGTGTGTGTGTGTGTGTGTGTGTGTGTTCAAACAACATTTCTTGCTGCATTGCTGATCAAAATGGAGATGAAGGTCAAAATTTTGGCCATAAACTGTAGCAGTCAAAAGTGAAGAGTTTCTACACTGGCCAGAATTGCTTATAGCTCATTTTTAAGGTACCACAGTGCAGAGAAGTAAACATTTGAATACAAAAAGAATTTATAATAAAAATACTAGAGAATATGTAGGAATCCATGTAGTCAGAGAGACATTGCGCTTGTTTCTGGTACTAAGCCTGTCTTAAAGTCATGGAGTACATTTTTCTGTTTGTTTTGTTCCTGTCGCAGAAATTCCTAGGTTAATTATTATTTTTTTTTACTCATGATAGTGACATTTGGTAAATGTGTCATGCAGCCTGCTAATTTTTCATCCTTGCTTTGAATTTTTCCATGCTGTAAAGATAGCAGCATGTTGTGCCTATACAGCTACAGAAAGTGCTTTCCAACTTGGGGCAAAAGTTGGTATCCATGACTTGCTGTTACTTTTGAAAATTAAGAAGATATTGGTAGGTACTTGAAGAGTCTGCTGCAGTAGGAGCTTTAGAAGAGTGTCCACCAGGACTTTGACCCTGCTCTCCACCCACTCCCTACTGCTGTGGCTTCATTTAATACGGGTTACTTCATTCTCCCTTCTAAAATGCCAGCACTGTAATGTTATTTTGTGTGGTTATCTGACCTCATACTGGAAAAATCTATTAATCTCCTGGTTATTGTTATGCCCTGCCAGCTGCTAACTCACTGCAATTTAGGATATTTCTAAAACCTGCTGCTTTACACTCCCTCTGGACTCTTTTGTCTTATTGTTGACCACTTCTTCTAAAGGTGATGGCTTCTTGGCTTCTTTCCCACTCACTCCTCCCTATTTGAACTGCCTGTCATGAGTCCTTATTCTTGTTGCTAGTAGTATAGGTACATTTTGACTTTTTAAAAAGAATAATTGCTACTCTTACACTGGAAGTTAACATTTGAAAACCTGTAGAACATCTGTAGTCCATGCAATGCTTTTGTGTTGATTTTGTGATTCAGTTTCTGCTGTGATATGCAGCAGCACCTCCAACACGATGGAGATTCCACAGCTAGGTGTATAAAGCAGTGTTTCTGCCAATTCATCAGCAAGGACCCTTTTTCTTTCTGTATTCTTATGGGCTCTTCCTGGCAGTTTTTCAACACCCACTAATTAAACAGCTAAACTTTTACTGACCATTGTATGGGAGTGATGAAAGAGTACCCCAAGATCTGGACAAAGAAAAAGGAGTTCCTGGCACTGTGCGAATGGTTTCACTGTCTTGCCCTCTTTAAGGTCTGTAGTTTGACTGTGTGTGCTGGTGGAACCCAGCAGGTGATCCTAGTTGGGACAGCAGACACTCATAGTACCCTCCTTCTGGCACAGAGATATCTGATCATATTTTTCCTTCTCTCTTCTGTTTGTGGGAGTTGGGACATGCCTGTATTTCAGCCACTTGTTGAGGTTTTCTGCTTTTTGTTTGTTGTGTGGGGGCTTTTTTAACGTGAAGGTGCCCAAGTAATGCCAATTGCTTCGGGCAAAGTACAGCAATTTTGTTGTCAGAAGGGGACACAGCAGAGGAATGATTCTCTTGGTGTACAATATATCACCTGTGGTAAAGATTTTAATTTTTTTTTTTTTTTTTTCTTCCCCAGACATTTTCAGCTAAATTTGGCTGTGTGTGCAGGGCAACCTCAAGGGGGATCAATAAACCCTGTCATGCAGGTGGATGTCGGTAGACAGAGCAACGGTGGTGTGCATGAGAGCCAGTCATGGCGACAGTCGCCCTTCCCTGTCCAACGGAGGTCAAGGTGACTGTCAGGCAGGCATCACACCAATGGAGGGATGGTCTCTTCTGTGGCCCACAGAATCACTGTTGGATGAGCAGGAAGGGCTCGACTGGGCTTCTTGTGATGGAGGTGCTTGGGGAGTTGGAGAGCAGCAGGGAGGGCTGTGAGGGATGTGTATCCCTTAGGGAGATGCTCCCTTCTATTCTGCACATCATAGTAGCTGCTTTGGTACAGCACAAGATTCAAAATAGTTTTAGAAATAACTTTCTTTGAGAAAGGATTCTTACAGCCACAGGAACATGTCAAACTTACTTCCTCCCTCACGTGCCACTCTGATTTGTGACTGCATTTCGGATGCTGATGGCTGTGGGATGTGAGACTTGCCCTCTGCCCAGACTGGGATGTGGTGGGAATGCTTGCTTAGGATCTCACCCCTGCTCCTTGCTGGGTGATATTTCTATGTGCACGTTTCTAGTTTTGGGTAATTAAAAGCCTCCAGTGGCCTGAGACATGGGGTATTGGAGCCTCTTAAGCTCTTGCTTTCTGCCTGTTCTCCACAGGGATTTTCAGACTTGTCCTTCGGTCTAATAGTGCTTGGATACTTAAAAAGGAAATCCTATGTGGAAATCTCTGATTTTTCTCATGGCCTTTGTGACCTTCCAGGTTACTTTATCTTGAACTAGTCCTCTGTCTTCTGAGAGTTTCCTCCCTGGCCCCTGTTATTGTCCATTACTTAGTGCTGACCCTACTCCCTCCCTCCCTTCCTTCTTGTGCTCTCACAAACAGCTTCATGAATTTTAGGAAAAAAAAAAGAACTTCTTAAACACTCTAATAATTTTATGCAGTTTTCATCTCACATCTCATGACTTTTTTTTTTTTTTCCTTTAAAGCCTTTTGCAATGATAGTAGTGACCATACAGAGAAGTTTTCTTTACTTGCAGCAACCTTTTTTTTCCCAAATCTCATTGAACCACTCAAATATTATTACCCAGAGCAATATAGCAATAAATCTGTGACTTCGGTACCTACTGGGTGAAAATCTCATTATACTTCAATGAAATAACAAAAGGTCGCTGCGTGACAGGTTGGTGTTTTTCATCTGTCAAAGTCTGTTGGCAGGCAAGCAGGATGCAGGGGCTCTCTCTGGCGATGTGAAATGAAGCTATTGGGCTGCTCATGAGAGTAACGCCTGTCTCATGAATTTTATTCTTCCCCAGCAGCTTTCTGAGGAGCATTGCTTGTTCAAGCTGGTGATGTGGAAGGGCCACAGTTCCAGACTGTGGCTGAGAGGCATCCTCACTGAATTGCATGGGGCCAACCAAAATGGCCTTTTCTCTATACCTGCTAAGGGCTGTTGCTTGGCCTCTATGAGCCTTGCTGGTCAGGACAAAGGGAGTGAAACAAAATGATGCAGTGTATGGCAGAAATGGGATCAGTCGAGTAGGAGCTGCTCCACTAAACCTGCATGTACTTGGAAAAAATAAGGGTGCGTGTTGGGCTTTGTGTAACCTGGGTCACGTCATCTGGCAAGTAAACAGCTGAGCTGAGCATTCAGATTTTCTGCAACTCGATCTTGTGCTTTAATCACTGTTCATCACCTTTTCTTTCATTATGGGCCAAATCTGTAGCTTAATTCCCTGTTGCAGTATTTCTAGCTTTATTTTAATAACTTTACATTCCCCTGTGAATGTGAATCAATGACCTTGTAGAGGCTTTGAGGCTCTTGCTACAGTCATCTTAAAGCTTAAAGATTATCCTTTCTGCTACTAGATATGTTTTTAAGCCTACATTGAGCAATGTGCTTGAGTCTTCCAAATGTGCTGAGCCCTGTTATGTGGTATAATGCTGCTCCCCATAGTAACTCCAGAGCAGCACTGTACTAACTCCAGGATGGCAGTTGTCAGGGCACTGGTGAAAGTCTTTGCAATACAGCAGGTTCAGGAACGTGTCTTGTCCAACTTGTCCTCTCTCACCCTCGGCTTGCTCGCAGCACTGTAGCTTCTGCCTGGGTATCTTCTAAGTATTCAAACTTGGATGTTTTATCAGGTTCTGGTTCTTTCCCTTATTGCTGAGATAATTCACAATGATAGATATGCAAATAATAACTGATTAAGAATAAAGTAGTGCTTGCTACTGCTTTAGTTAATAGAAGCCTTTAAGGATCAAGGGCAACTTCCAATATCGTGAGGGTATTGTGGCTTTACTTTCTTTTTTTTTAAGAAAACTGTGTAACGAGTTTTGCTTGCTGAAAATGTAATTTCAACATGATTAACTCACAGAGAGTTAATCTTACTGTAATTAAAATATGCTGGTTTTTGAATCCAAAGTAATTTTGCAATTAATAGCATTGACCTCCTTATATGTGCAGGTTAAATGAAGGAGAAAAACACCATAATCAGTGTAAACAAATTGAAAAGAAGCCTGGATCCTTTAGAGGGAGAAACAATAACCCTTGTGCTTGCAGAAACTCAGTGGGAAAGCGCTTGCTTTGCAACTCACGACAGAAGGCAGGCTGCAGCTCACAAGGTTAGAGGGCTTGTGCAGTCCTATATATGGATATTTCAGATGTATGAGGGGCTGGCACCAGTCCATTTGCTGAAAGATTTTACAGATGTGAGCTAGGCAGGACTGTTGTTTTAGGCAGCCAGTGTGAAGCAGGAAATGACCTGTGTGGAGCAGGCGGTTAATGAAGAAAGATGCAAGTGAGTTGCACCTCTCTGGGACGGCTGAAGGGATGTAATTTTGAAAGTTAACCTTCAAAGTTCAAGTTTAGCTGATCATCACATCTGGTGTTTGCATATGATACAGTTGAATTCTTGCTGAAAACCTTTGAAAGTTGTCATAAGTGTAACTTGAGGCTGGCTAAGAAAGGTTGGATGATGTCATAGCATTTTGATGATACGGAAGTCTTTCTGCAGAGACGGCAGTGCGATCTGTCGGCGTGTATTGTGCCGTACTTGTGCTGGAGGGAAAGTTGCACTGTGATACTACTAGTCTTTGACTGGACACAACTTCTACAAACTCTGAAAATACTGTTCCATATGTATGTATAAATGCTTCAGGATGGAATAGGGAAAATCGGAATTCATAATGTGTGGTAATTTATATAACATGAGTTAAAATAGCCTTAAGCAAAGGTAGATTCAATATTAAGTTAATCACTACCACTTTAGACATTTGTTACTTTATACTGTAGAGGAGATAAGTTGTGTTAATGAGTGCAATGTGCGCTTCTTTGGTGAGTGAAGTGAGCTACAACATACTTGATATGCAATAATTAGCTAAAGATGCCAACAGAGGGGAGAAAGTCTGTATTAGGACAGAGAGGCAGAACATAAAGCAGAGACCACCATGTTACTGCAAGGGAGGAGTGTGTCTCTATTCAGAGTAAAAGAATTTTGAGAAATGTAGCATAAGTAATTAATATGGCACAAAACAGTGCTCTGCAAGGATGATTTATGTCATGTCAGGGTTACCCTTAACCTGGATTTCATAACTGATGTTGAGTAATGGTCAGGAAGTGTTTATATGTCACAGTTTAAATATAAAAGATGTTTTATTTGCGCACTTTCTGTGAAAGTTTTGAAACTTTTAAATCACATTGAAGTAAAAATGGTGGTTTGCTCTTGGCTTTTTTACTGCTTTGCATTTTCATCTCAGGTGACAAATATTGCTTTGGTCGCTTGATACCAGTAAAAGTGATCTATTCCAGAAGATCAGATAAGCTGGTACAATCTCTATCATTGTCATATTTAGAACACAACACAGGGAGATCTTACCTTCATTCATCAATAGTTTCCTAATAAGAAAAGCTACTAGTCATGAGAGCATCAAGAGCATAAAAAGAACTTCTATCACATATATAGTCCATAAAGCAAAGTCACTTGTCTTAACTGACAGATTTGCTGAATTTGCTGGTCTGACACAATCTTCAGTGCCGTCCTTTCACATTCTCTCATGTTGCAGCATTTAAGCTGGACTTTTTGTACAATTTTCTTATGAATTTTGTTTGTGTTTGCCTTTTTCTTTTTTTTTTTTTTTTTCCGCCTTGCAGGAAAGAGAGAAGTGGTCAAAGTTAAATGGGAATTTTAACCTTTAAAATAGACAACCTCACATGCTGCTTGCTCCTGCTGCAAGGCTTCACTTGGCTGAAGTGTGTCTATCTGATCACTAGTGAAGTGCACCAGTTTAGTTTTATTTGTTAGTGGGCCTTTGTTCCTGAATGTGTTTCCCTAGATGTAGGGCTCCCCCAAGGTCAGGATCTGCACACCGTAATGGCAGCTGCCAGAACCTGACTTATCATCAGTGCTCTTACCTACATTGTGTATTTTCCGAATAATGTCAGTCAATTAGTTACAGATATGTCCTGAAAAATAGCTGGAGGAAATGCATCCTGTGTGGCTTTAACTCCAAAACCAAAATAAGTTTTCTTTTATGAGCACTGTAAAAGTATGCTATGAAGGCAGCAATAAATTAAGCTTTATTAGCTTTCAATTTACTTTTATTGGTCAGTCATTTTTATTATTTTATATGTTTACTGCAGGAAAAATGTTGTGGTCCAAAAGTGTTATGAGCAATTTCAACAGTATTGTTAGTCCAGAATAGTGAAGCAGTCTGAGGATCAAGATCCTTTCTTGATTGTTTTTTTTTTTTTTGTTTGGGTTTTTTTTGGTTTCTTTTTTTTGTTTGGTTGGTTTGTTTTTTTTTCATTTCCTTTTTCATCATATATTTTCAGATGAGACTTGCTTTTAATTCTTAGAAGCAATTAGAGCCTATGGTTGCTTTTTTTTCCCAACTGCATGAAAGAAATAGCAACACACTTACATCTTTTGTATCTTGCGGGATTCTGTCCACATCAAGGGGCCCTGTTTGTCACCATAGTTTCCTATCTCTGAAGTTCAAAGGAAAATGCAGTTAGTCAAATCTCAGACCCCTGACTTAGATCTGCTCTGTTTGATTTCCATCAGTATTCGTGGCTGTGTCATTTCAGTGGCATACTGTTTCTTACAGCTATTGCGTATTTCCCCATAGATAAAGGCAAAGTGGTTTAAGACACCAGAAGTCAGTGCTCTCTTGGGCAGTAAGCCTTGTTGGGCTGGAGAAGTTGGACTTGGCTGTCAGGCTAGATTTAAATGACAGACTTTCTGTGTATTTTCAGTACTCTCTTTAAATATTGTAGAAAGTTCTTAGAAAATGGGGCAAAATCCAAAGTGA
Source organism: Baryphthengus martii (assembly GCA_013396935.1). NCBI lineage: Eukaryota > Metazoa > Chordata > Aves > Coraciiformes > Momotidae > Baryphthengus > Baryphthengus martii. Next base: position 47,316 of record VWZK01013548.1, on the reverse strand, counting down.
ACATTTTAAAAAATTGTTACTGAGCTCAAAAATATAATACTCAAATAAGCATACACAGAAATATTTTTATTTTTTTTTTCCGATTAAAAAAATCTATTCCCTGTCTTTGCAGCATTATAGACCACATACACCTTCAGTGGTTTTATTCATGTGTAACTTCCTCTCTGGATTAATGGTTTTATGCTCAGGAACAACTGCTTTGGTCTTTCTGGTTTTCTTTTTTTTTCTTCTGAATTTACTCCTAACGTGTCATACCACATATGCATAACAGCAGGTCTGAAATTCCTGGAGTGATTGGAGGGTTAAGCCATGGCCCACATAAACAAACATTCTGCCTCTTCAATCTCATGGCTATAAGTCATTTTGTCAGTTGTCTTATCTGCTATCTGAACTCACTTGCTCTTTTAGCATGTGTTGCCAGAAAAAAGGGCTGATATTCACGACCAGAAACTGAAGCTGACAGAATTTGTAAAGCAGCAACACAAACCAGGATAAGCTGCTGTAATTTGTTGTATTTGTCAATACTGAGTTTGAAAGAAATATTTTGCAGCCTGGTGACGTGGATGATAAATGACTTTTTGGTGCATTTTACCACATCATCTTGATGAACTGACATGTCACTGGGAATTTGTATCCTCGAGGCAAGCTGCTAAGGAAAACAAAGTTGTCGAATGAGAGTGCTCTAGACAGTCAAGTCTTTTCATATGTAATTTGAAGGTGTACTAAATGTGCTGACAAAACCAAAATGATAAAGTGACTGCTGTGTCTCAGTATTTGCATTTGATGGGTGTGTCTAGAGTTATTTCCAAGAGTGTCTGAAGGTGGGACTAATTACTGCTGTTACGCTAAGTGATTTCATCATGGAAAAACTAATGATAGGAATTCACAACCAGATCATTACTGCAAACAGGAGATAACCTATATTAAGAAGCTACAATGAGTAATGGTACAGTCTTGGAACCCAGCAACAGTCCACCTGATCTTCTGGCTCCTCTTTAGCAATGAGACATACATGGTGTAAGGTTGCTTTCGCTGGCTGGTATTAGCAATTTTTTTCTTTCTTTTCCAGTGCAATATTTTTGTTCATTAATATTTTTCATTGATATTGTCAGAATTACTGTAATTCTGGTAGAGCCAGGATCATAATCTCCTGTAGAAGTATATGGGCTAATTTAATTGACATATACTCATTGTGGCTTGCCAACTTGGGTAAAACCAGCTTATTTTATCAAGTGAATCCCTCAACATTAAGCAGAACAGATTTTCTTGAGTTACTGCCATTGGCTTTCAAGCTCAGAAGTCCACAGCATCTTCAAAGTTTTCTGCCTAAGCTGAGAAAATGTCAGTGGACACATTTTATGGAGTAGATTGAGAGTGTGTTCTTCAGGGTAACAGAGGAAGTTTTATCTTCTGCCATGGCTGCCAGCTCTGAAGCTTAACCTGGCATAGAGCAAAGTTGCTAAAGATTCAAGTTTGTGTTGCCTGTTTGATGCTTTGTTGAGAAAAACAGTCCTTTCTCTGCTGTGAAGAATATTTTCTGTAAACTTGGTAACATTTTTCTCAAGTTTTTGATTTAGTTAATTGCATCAGAGAGAAATTGAAGAAAGCCTTTTTTTCCCTATCTTCTGATTTAGTAAAGGTATGAGTTCTGACTACAGATTATATGGGTTCTCCCCAGATCTCTAGGTGATTAGCCGTTTGAGGCACAGAGTCAAAACCTGCTTGCAGCTACTTTTTTTTTTTTTTCCCTCCGCTACTGCCTCCAGCCACGCTTCAGAACTTGCAGCTCACATGAAAAAAAAATTGTCTCCTTGCTCGTAACTGGTCAGGTAATCATTGAACCTGTGCATCTTTGTCTCATGAGAATACCAAACACCTTCTCTTCTCAAAAAACCACAGACACTAAAACTATTAGGTCCACTTCAACTTTTACCAGAAGAAAACAGTAATATAAACCTGATGTTTTTACTGTAGGAAATACTGGAGCATGCAGACCTTGAATTATGTTAGCACTTTCAGAGATAATAAATATATTAACACTTCTTCATTGTCAATAACAAAACATACCTGCTCAGGCACATCACAGCCCGTGAGCCCTAGAGCGCCTTTCCTGGAGGATTAAGTATATTGAGCGTGGAGACATTTGTACTGGTAGCTCCTATTTTTTCCATAAAAGGTGTGTGCCTGTTTTCTCTTTCTTCCTTCAGATGTCATTGGGGTAAAGACAAAAAAATCTTATCAAAAATTTGAGGAAAGTTAAGGGTACTAAAAAGCCCTAACAACTCCTCTCTATTAAACAAAACGGACTTTGAATGTTTCTTCACTGTTGTGTCATGTATGCCCACTTCATGCGAAAGAACCTACTAAAAGATTTCCCACAGAGAAAATCTGTGCGTGTTTGGATTACTTACTGAAATGTCTGAAAACTGTCTGAATGCAACTCTATAATGTTTTTTTCATGATAGAACATAACTTAATGGAAGTAAATTTGCATCTTTGTATATTTTTCACTTTGCAGCAGTTGCTGAACTTTAGAATAGTCTGTGCCTTTCTATAAGAGGAAACTGTAATAGTTTGGGATATTAGGAATATTTTTCTTAATACTGTCTCTGAGTTTCATTAACTAAGACTGAATTGGTGGGGAAAAAAATAGCCTTATATACTTTAAAACAAAGAAAAAGCTCTTACTATTTATTATTGTAATTTATTGGAACTGAAGTCACAGTTAAAACTGCGTTGGGCTGGGCAGTCTTCATATGAAGAGCAAAAAGATGGTAGCTGTAGCTTGCAATTCAGGTTGGACAGGAGAGTCTGCATTCGTTTTGGCATATACTTGCTGACACTTACAGAGTTCTATGAGTTTGTGCTCTTGCAAAGTGGCTTTGAGGCAACAAATGCTTTTTATGCTTTTAACGTACAGAAGGTGTTAACTTTTTAAAATTTTACAGCGTCAGAACTAAGAGTTTATAAACAGAGATCTGCCGAGACAAGACTTCCTTCAAAGTGACATTATCACAAACAGCTTCTGCCACTTTCCCCCACCTCACAAATATGCACAGATTCTGTTAATTTTTTTTATTTATTTTTTTTTTTTAAATCCTGGCAGCTCTTTACAAGTATGTAGCTTCTCTTGGCTGTCTCTTCTTTTCCTATCATTTATCTTTCATCACCTGATGATGTAGCTTTGCATCTTTGACCGAGACTTGTAAGAATCATTGCCAGAATCATGTTGCTCCTTCCTGTTCGGATATGTTTAAATGATTTCTTTTAGCTCCTTGGAATTGCATGACTGGAATATAATTGGTGATGTCTAACATTCACTTGTCCTATAAAGACTCTCCAAACTCATCATCCAATTGAACAAATAGTCCTTTCCCTTCTCCAGTCAGAAGATGGTGGCTGAGGTGAAACCAAATCAAGAGGTTTGATCCCAACCAGAGTAAGCATTTATTCAGAAGTACCCTCTTATGTCATCACCAGGATTCCATACAGGGATGCTGAAGCAATCCATGCAGTCAGGCTGGTAGTTGTTTGAGGCTTTTTGGTTTTTATTTTTTTTTTTTTTTTTTTTTTTTTTTTTTTTTTTTTTGGTCCTTAGTAACACCATTAGATATGGATCTAAGAATGAGGTGCAAGTAGAGGAATGCGTTTCTGACAGGAGGAAATGAATGCAACCTGAACAAAATCTCAGAGATGGTATCTCCCACCCACATGTGGTACAATTAGTAGCACCTAGTTATTCTGTGGAGTAATTGCTTTTTCTGATAGAGGTTTGTGAGGAGAAATGTAAATTATTAGTCATGTGATAAAATTAGCCTTCAGGGTTTTGCTTTTTTTTTCCGCTAAGTTCCAGTTTCCATCCTTAAGGCGTTAGAGTGCTAGTGATAAAACATCCAGTCCTTCCCTGTTCTTGTTAGTGCTTGGGAAATCTGTTCACCTTGCTTTAAACTGAAATAAGCTATAAATTTTCAGGATTTATTTTTTTATTTTTATTTTTTACTAGCATCAGCAAACACTAAACATGCAGTAACTTCAAATAAGTACCTGATGTGCAACAAGTGGCTTAGTTCCTTTAGAATAAGTGAGCGCATTCAGAGCTGGATTTGTGTGAGGAGCAGTATATAGGTGGCGGGGTCTATAAAACACCCACATCATGATGTGGTAGGCTCTCACTGAAAGTGGCAGCGGTGTTTTAAGGATAGAGGTCATTTGATTGTGTTGGTTCCTGTATTGGGTTTGGGTGAGATGGAGTTAATATTCCCCATAGCAGCTGTTACGGTGCTGTGCTTTGTATTGGGAGGCAGATAAGACACCGGTGGTGTGGCCGCTGCTGAGCAGCGCTCGCACAGCACCAAGGCTGGTGTTCCAACATCTCCCCCACCCCGTCCAGTGAGATGGGGTGGGCAGGATCTTGGGAGGGGACACAGTCAGGACAGCTGACCCAAACTGACTAAAGAGATATTCCATACCGTGTGATATCAGCTCGAGTATAAAATGGAGAGAAAAGAGGAGGAGGTTGGGGTCATTCGTTTGTGAAGACACTCGTCCTCCGAGCAACCGCTACGTGTGCCAGAGCCCTGCTTCCCGGGAAAGGCCAGACATTGCCTGCTGATGGGAAGTAGAGAATAAGATCTTGTTTTGCTTCACTTTGCCTGCGAGCGCCTTGGTTTTTGCTTTTTTCCCTATTAAACTGCCTTTATTGTACTCCATGGGCTCTTTCCATCTTATTCTCTCCCCCTGAGGGAAGTAGGGGGGGGAGTGATAGAGAAACTTGGTGGGTACCTGGCACTCAGCCAAGGTCAGCCCACCACAGTTGCCTTCACAAGAGATGTAGAAGTGAAGTACTGCTTTTCATCTTCAATGTGAATTAATAGACTCTTTGGGATTTTCTAGTTCTGCTGGTGCAAACTGTTCAGGTGAACCATGCCGTGCACGGGCCTCAGCTCTGGGTACATCGGCACAGGTCTGTCTCAATAAGGGTTTTTGTCCCTGTTTTTCTCAGAATGAGCCTGTTGGTTGATGTTGAGGAATTAATTGGAGTTTGTTCAGAGATACTAGTAATTTGCTTATTGTTTTTTATTTAACCCTCAGAAGATTTAATTCAACATTGATGTAAATAAAATAGAATTATGAATTTTGTCATCCCAAACCTGAACCAGATTCTGTAGTAATCCATAATGGTTTCAAAAGTTCTCCCTTTAGTTTGAAAGAAACTTGAAGTATCATTAATAGAAGAATAGTCTACTGCTTAGGTATAAAGACAGAAGGTGCTACAGGAACACAGAGGAAAAATATTCTCTTGATCCACATACTTTACCTGCCAGTACTTCTCATGTCATGTGTTTCACCATTTCCCCTGGAGTCAGATAGCTTCCTCTGCTGTTTGCAGAATAAACACTTCTGCTTCCTATTGATCTATGAAAGACCTGTGTAATCACTACTTTTATTTTTTTTTTCCTTTTCCTTTTTTTATAAACAGTAACAAGAATGCTAAGAGACAGAAGCATCATCTGAAGCAGCTCTTGACACAAAAGGCCTTGCAGAGTCCCTCTTGATCACTAATCCTTTAAGACAAAGACATTTATTCCAAAACTTGTGTAATAATTAAAGAAGTCAGAACTATATATTTTTCTAAGTTGTTTTGAAACCTGTCTTTTGCATTATAATGGCTGTTGTCAGACACCTTTCCGCAGCCTTCCTATCAGAGCACTGAACCTCCCCTGCTTTGTTCTGCACTTCTGTGTCACAACCACTGGATTACACATTGGTTAGCATTGCTGTGCTTCTGCCTCCTTTCCTTTGCACTTCACCACCTTCTCTAGAGTTTGTACCAAATAACATCGCTGTTTGATATATCAGCAGCTCTCCCTTTATACTTCCAGTTGATAGTGAGTGGTCTGTTTTTGAGGTTTGAGGCAGGATTTCAAAAATGTTCTTAAAAGCTGATCAAGTGTCATGCTTCTACGTGCTTTAGAGCTCCCTCTTCCCTATGGAGTTTGCTATTCTCAGTCTCAAACGTACTTTGAAGATAACTTTGTGGACCCAGAAGTCAACATTTATAATCTCTTCTTCACACAAATTGGCCTTCTGTGCTTGACAACATTTTCCTTTGGGCTTTGAATATGCGTGAATAGACATACCTGTTGCCTGGTAAAGTTTTGTTGCTTCGTTAATTCATTTTTAGATCTCCTTATTTTTCTTACAGAGGGTAGTAATTTTTACATCTGTTTGTTTGGGGTTTTTTTCCAAGATGTTTTTTTTAGCTTTATATATATATATATGAAAATAAAAATAAGTACTTTTCACTGTAACTTGTTTTGTATTAGTCAGCTGGCTTATTTAGTTAAACCTTAGTCATTTAGAAACTTTTCCATTATTTTGGTCTAAGTTACAACTTTAAGAGAAGACTGAAGGAAGAAATAACCTTCCTGAAATGGACTTTTCTTTGGTTAAGCATATTTTTGAGCACTTGAATATGAAAATATATGTAATCTTCAGAACTTTAGTATTTTTTTTCTGCTCTAATCAGATGGGTGACCTGGGTGTAAAAATTGCTTCTGTTTCCAAGTGCAAGTGCCAGAAGTTGTTTCATTCAGGAATATAGGTTAGACCCACTTTCATGGGTGAAAATGTCATGTCTAGTTTAGTGGATTTCTCTTTCATTTCAGTTTATTTTAAATGTAATAGCTCAAATATCAGTTCCAACAGAGCAGGGAAAGAGTTGTTACCTAAAATTACATATCTTTTCTGATGGTGTTTAACCTTTGTAAGTTTTAAAGAACAAATTCCAAAGTGAGTGATTAGGACTTTAGCTAGAAAACCGTGTTCCGTGGTAGACTGATTGGATATTATTAGAAAGGTTTGTTTTGTTTGTACAAATATGCATCTGCAGACTTAATTAACTGGTTCCTCATTATAAGAACAAAAGAAAAAAATGTATTTTTTTTCGGTATCATCAAAATCAAATAACTCCTGCAACAGATGAAGCAAATGTCTTTAATCCATAGTTTTTGCTACAACTTGTTTTAGGTTCATAATGTAGATCTAAGCTGGTCTCTTCTTCCACTGCTGAAGGTTGACACTTGTCTGTATTTTGCTTATACTTAATCAATTTAGCAATCAAGAAATGCCTTTTGTCTCTTTTTTTACTTGAATCCCCTTTATCCTGCTGCACCCAGGAAGAAGAGTTTTGATTGTACAGTAGTGTTCACAGATTCAAGTCTCCATTTTCTTCATGTTCACCAGATCCTATTCCTCATACTTTAAAGATAAATGGTTTTAATTTACAGGTGTTGATTCCGGTGGTTTTAAGGATAAAGCTTGGATAATAGAAGCTGCACTTTAGCATATTAAAAGAGCAAGACTGCACAAGTTTAATATTGCATTAAATTGAAATTTATTGAGAGATTTTTTTACTAATGAAATACACAATGGGTATTTAGCATTTTGAGTATGAAGATAATGCTGCTCTAGTGATAATTTTTAATTAAAATGTCTGAAAAAATCAACCACAGCAAAACCCACCTCACCTTTTACCTTTTGCATATGTATTTTAAATAGTCAGTGTGGTTTGGAGCCTCTGTATTTGTATTTTATTAGATATGAAGTGTATTATAGATGCTGACAGAGAAGTGCTAGCAGCATGTGCCAAGAGAGGTCAGTGTGGATACCCCTTTTGTAGCCACTGCTGTGTAGCTTCCAAGGGCTGACTTCTGCAGGAGTCTCTAGAGGTACCAGGACCTACTGAGCTCCAAGGAGAGTGTGTGACAGTTTTCACTTACCTGTACTATGTGAAGCTCTCTGCCTCTCGTCTGTGCTCAGGATGGCTGCCTACATCCACCGTAAAATCTGTGGATAAGATGGACTATGGAAATGCTTAGTGAAAGGTCTTTGGTTTTTGTTTCCATAACACAAGCCTCTTAATATGCAGTAGGGTGAGATGCCTCTGAGGTGGGCAGTTCCTTCTTACTTCTAACCAAGAAGACTGCACTTGGATTTAGACAAGTGTGTGTGTGCATTTCTTTATTAAAATGCATGAAGATTTGGGGTTTTTTTGAGCCATACTTGGTATTTTAAACTGATTATTTAGGCTGGAAATAGCAAAATTTCAGTTCAGTTATTTTATAAGTTTTAAGAGTAGAATATTTTCAAGTAGCTATGTAGTGTAAATCCATACATCCTTTATTTACTTTGGATGTCATGTTTAGATCTCTTTTGCAGTCTTCTTCTTTAGAAAATGTAATTGTTTCCCATCTGAAAGAGATGAGCACTTTCACTTCAGGGGAGAAAAAACAAAGGGACAGAAAGGTAGTCAGTCCTGCTGACTGTCATCTTACTGACAAGGGAGGACAGCGGTAGAGTTGGCAAGTTTAGGGTCCAGTTCTGGGTAGGTAATTGAGTGCAAAAGTCAAGTTGGAGTCTCCTGATGAGGTTTTTTTTGAGAAATCCTTTGCTGGCTCAGCTTCTGCTTTGGTATTTTATAAGCAGCTTTCTGATTCAAGGTTTCAAATTCAATTTGCACTTTGAGACTGTTTTAAAACAACCTGATCATGCAGCACACATTACTTTGTTTTGTGACTGAGTACAGTAAAATGAATAGGCTGACAACTGAACTTCCACAAAGTTTGATTCAAATCTACAAAGACAGTTAAACGAGCGGAAACAAAACAGTATTAATTTTCCCATTTCTAGTGCAACCTTGTTTACTTGAACACATTAACAGCAAAAGCAGGATTGTGCAGTTGCGCAGGTAATCCATTAGAGGGCAACCTAGTATTGCGCTGTCTGGAGAGAAGTCCTCGGTGAGGAGACAGCAGTGAGTACACAACAGGTACAGATTTAATAACCTTTACCTTAGTTTTCTTTTGAAATTAAGCTAGTTTAAGTGCAGAATGTATGTTAGCTCAGTAGTAGAACAGGGAAAATATTTTGTATGATTTTTTTATGACAATTGAGTAAATGTAATGAATTTGTACGTTATGATAGAACCTCCTTAAAAATCTGTCTGGTTTAGGAAAGTGGCAAAAAGATTCGGAAACGCAGATTCCATCTCCTCCTAAAGTTGACTTACCATCTGGTTATGGCCAAATTACTTCAGCAAGAATTTTGTAACCTTTTTGAGGAAAAGCTAAGCATGTAAATTCTCTTTAAGTAACTAACTTAAGGCAAAAAAAAAAATCCATTGAAATCAGAGCTCTTAATATATGTTTTGGAGAACTCAGACATTTAGTCTTCTCTCAGATTTCAGAAAGGTAGTAAATTGTAAAACCTCAGAATGATGTTTCCAGTTTTAACACTTAAACAAAATGTTATCCCATAAACATGCTGCTATAGATACAGTGTCACTGCCTGCACTGTGGAAGGAAATGGTTTGTATCTCCATACGTCTGGATCTTTCTGCAATCTCCTGATAACTGCTTGAAGCGTGGCAAGGTGTGCCAGCAAAAAGACTGCTTTCTGTTTTCTCTGTTTCTTAAGCATTTGTTAGCAACCACTGCTGAAAAGAGAACACTGACTTGGCTCAACTTGTGGTTTGACATGGTATCTCTTTTATGCTGAGACAGGCAAACAGACTTTTTACTTCATATTTATATTGTTGTTCTTTGACAGATAGGAAAGTAATTTACTTAATGGAGGTCAGTGGATTGGGAAAGTTCCTGTATAGAGTTTAAAAGTACAGATGTTATTACCATATTTCAAAGGCAATTCTGGTGAAGTTTTAAGTCGGTAAATTTCCTAAGTATGAATGTGGGTATTAAAAGTGATCTGCAAGGCATCCATTAGGATGAAACAGACCATGGAGAAACTATGGCACTCACATTGGTGTACCAATCAATGATAATTCTCTCATTTCGTATTTCAAGAAAGTATTTTATATTATAAAATTGTAAATTAATAAAGGTAGTCAATTTATGCATTTTGCTTAAGTGCATCATTTTCCATTTGGAAATTCAGCAAAAATAATTTAACTATGCCAACAAATTTAAACCTTTAAGATTTAAACCTTTTAAGATTTAAGATTTAAACAAATTTAAACCTTTAAACCTTTAAAAATTTAAGAATAAAAAGAATTCTTAATTTTTTCTTTGCAAATATGAAACAAACTGGTAGTAGTGATTACTATTACTGTAGGATGAAATGGAGCATAATATGTTCATTTCTGTAGTAAGCAGTGCTTATTCCCTGTGGAGTGAGACTGCAGAGCTGCTTTATTTTGCTCTGAAGTACTGAAGTAGAGCTAGGGCATCCATCCAACCCCCATGCTTGAATGATCCAGTCTTTTATTAATTGTACACAGATGAGGAACTCTGGCTTTCCTTTTTTTTTTTTCCTTGAGTCTTTTTTTTATTATTATTATTTCCCCAGAGGAGTACGGAGCCAGCATATATAAATAGTCCTAAAGCTCTTCACTTTCTCATCAGTGCTATTTTTATCAGTGGCCTCTGGTTAATGCTGATTCCATTATGAAAATGTTTGCATGTGTTTCCCAGAGGATCTGCACACTCTGGAAAGGAGCATGCAGCTGTAGTGTGTTGCCTTGTAAATATAGCTAGATNGCCCCCAGGACTCGAGGTGAGGCCTCCCCAGTGTCGAGTCCAGGGGGAGAATTCCATCCCTACTCCTGCTGGCCACACTATTCCTGCTCCAAGCCAGGATGCCACTGGCCTTCCATGTCGCCTGGACACACTGCTGGCTCACGTTCAGCCGGTTGTCAACCAGTACTCCCAGGTCCCTCTCTGCCTGGCGGCTCTCCAGCCACTCCTCCCCCAGTCTGTAGCACTGCCTGGGGTTATTGTGGCCAAAGTGTAGGACCCTGCACTTGGCCTTGTTGAACCTCATACCGTTGGCCTCAGCCCATTGCCCCAGCTTGCCCAGGTCTCTCCACAGCGTCTTCCTACCCTCCAACAGATTGACACTCCCCACCAACTTGGTGTCATCCGCGAATTTGCTGACGGTAGACTCGATCCCCTCATCCAGGTCATCAGTAAAGATGTTGAATAGAACTGGGCCCAGTACTGATCCCTGGGGGACACCACTGGTCACCAGACACCAACTGGATGCGGCACCATTCACAACCACTTTCTGTGCCCGGTCATCCAGCCAGTTTTTAACCCAGCGAAGGGTGCACCTGTCCAAGCCATGGGCTGCCAGCTTTTCCAGGAGGATGCTGTGGGAGACTGTCAAAGACTTTGCTGAAGTCTAGGTAGACCATGTCCACAGCCTTCCCCTCATCAACCAGGCAGGTCACCCAGTCTTAATTTTTTCCTCCCTTTGCAGCACTGCTGCACGGGAGTGCTTTCTCTGATGATTTTATCAGATTTCTAGGGGATAGTGAAGTCTAGCAAAGTGCTCTAAACTGAAGATGGACCTGCTGTGTTCAACAATGTCACATCTTTTTCTTCCTAAGAAGCGAAGGTTTGGGAGAGGGACTAGTCCCTTGAGCAGAGCTCTGATTCTCAGTGTCCCCTGGTTGTTGTTTTTTTTGTGCAGCCTTTTTTTTTTTTTTTTTTTTTTTTTTAAATAGATGGAGCACAGGAAAAAAAAGAAATCTGTTTTGAGTTGGCTATACACAAAAGATTCATATAACAGAATTTTGTCTTAGCTTTTTATTTACCACTGCTGCCTGGCTTGAGTGAGGCTCCAGCACTTTCCTCTGATACTAGTCAGAGCGACGCAGGGGTAGACTGAGTAACCCAGAAACTGGAGTTAGCTCTGTTTCACTGTAATTTGGTAGTTAGTGGTTACTTTGTGTGATGATATTGTGAGATATCAGGAAGGAACTGTATATTCATTGCATATCATATTACCTGTGCCACATGTTCTGGTCTGAAATAGTTCAAAGTGGGTGGCCTTCTTGGAGTGCTACAGGGGCCACCCCCAGGAATAGTTTTCTGAAAAAAAAAGACTTTCCTAGCTGATGAGGAACTGGGGGTGAAGGGGAGGAAATCTGTGGGATCTGTTGGATCAGGCTCCAGCTGGCTTGATTCTACTGGCATAGATGGTTATCACATTTTATTATTTTAGATAGCTGTGGTGGATATTGCTTACAAGTCTTGGAAAGAAAAATAAAATCAGAGCTACATAATACAGGAAACAACAGAGTTCTTATAGGAGAACACACCCAGCTTATTACTTAAAGTAAGAAAAATACGTAACACATACAGCAGACTTTCTTCTTTTCACTCAGTTATTCTCTTCCCAACCCTTTTTCCTTGAAACAACTAAAGGGGGTTGGGGGTGGGTGGGGCGGGGGAAGGGGGAAGGAGGGAAGCAATTCTTGCAAAATGCTCTTGTGCTTGCTGAGTTTACCAAGCCTGACTTTCCATCCTGTCCTCTCTCCTGGGGATTATGAAGTGGGAAAATGCAAATTGAACAACTGAGTAGTTTCTGTATAGAGTTCCCTGTTTACACCATCACTTTACTTGGAGGTCGTTTGGAAAATGCATGGGGAAGGTACAGTTATTGAGGTTCCTGATCTCCACCAAAACAAATTGAGTGTGAAACAAACGGTGACAATCTATCTAAAAGATTACCTATGACAGTCCACTGTAGAGAGTTTGCTGATATAGTAGGCAGCAGAAGAAACTATGTTTCTCTAACTACACACACACCAATTTTATAGGTGTGGGTTTTTTCTTTTTTT
>VWZK01013548.1:0-34658 GCA_013396935.1 Baryphthengus martii | reverse complement strand
TTTTTTTTTTTTTTTTTTTTTTTTTTATGGTTAAAGGTCATTAAAATGACTCAGGGTGATGTTTTCAGGCTACTAACTGATTAATGATTAGACCTCTTGGGTAATCAGTTGATGTGAAAACTTGCCTCCCCGATAACATTGGTAATGTGGCTACTTAATCTAAATTTTAAAACATTACAACCAATTCATTAATGTTTGAAGGAGAGCTAGTGTGTACTTGCTACCTGCAACTGTTTAAGGAGGCTTTAACTACCAAATTCTGTTGCTATACAAGCTGCCTTCTGCAAGACAAATTGCAGTTGCAAGATCAAGGGGTCCAGTGCTTGGAGATTATCTGAAAATTGTGCAATTTAAGCATCACAGACATTAATAATGCTAATGAAATCCATTTGATTTCCATCTACATCAAATAAGTTTCATTAGCATTTCCAGTGTAATTCAAAGACAAAAAAAAAAAAAAAAAAAAAGAAGAAATTCTTTTTCCATTTTGAGAATGGCTTCATGGGGATAAGTGTCCCTTAAAGAGTTTTTTCTTGAATGACCCACAGCAGGGTTGGTGGCAGTGGTAGCTTGGGATCAGCCCAGTCTGTACTCCTGAACAAGCTCTGAGTTCTACTGCATGTGCTGCTAGATGGGCATTTGTGATATTCCTGATGACCTCTGGGACACCTGGACTCCACAGTGCATAGCTCCTCTCATGAAACTTCAGAACTAGGTAATACACATCATAAAACCTTTGGTTCTAAAATGATCTCTATCTTTCCCAGAAGAAAGAAAGAGGATGACTTGAATGTGTTTTCTTGTTTTGAGTCTGCTCAGTGTAGGCTTTTCATCTTTGTTTCTGTAGGTTTGCATTGGCCTTACTTTTCTATTGGGCAAGCGTGGGAATGGAATGAATGCAACTCATCATCATCTGGCTTGTGCACATTTTTTTTTTAAAAGGCAGTTGTTTGGTCATTGCAGCTGTCTTATAAATAGTTCACTCATACTAACATTCAGCTGTATACAGCAATATGTTAATTCCTGTATCATTTACATCCACAGATCCAAAGGATGGCAAGGTGCAGATTAAAATGGAAGATTCCAAACATATACTGTATTCTATGTTGACACAAGCTATTAACTGCGTTATTAAGAACAATGTGGCAGTACTGATGAAGGTTACCTAACATTACTTTGCCGTTTCCAGTTAAATTCTAAGTCACCCTATCCTCTGGGTGCTGCAGAGAAACGTGTACAATATTTAGACAGATCAAGCCAGTGGAGCGCAGAGTATATGAAAAGGATGGTAATATACAACTGGTCCTTTCTCATTGGTGATGGTAGGAAAATTGCCAAGCTTCTAGGCAGTTTACACGATGGCTTGTGTTTTAGTTTTCTCTATTGAATAAATTCCTGAGTGATCAGCATTTTTCTCAAATGTACTTCAATCATCCTGATCAAGTATTTGATATCTTACAGAGCCAAAGAGAGTGTCGGTGATATGGAGGTCTGTAGAAGTTAATGCTATTCATTAATGGTAATTATTAAAGACCTTTTTTTTCTGAACTATGTTGAATGTCATTCTCCCCTGCTTCCATGGTAACAAATAGAAACTATGCTGAGTGCTTTAAGCCTTTGCTTCAGCCAGTGGTTACAATTCAGTAATAACTCATTTAAAAAAATGGGAACTCTAGCAATCCTGCAGTAACATTTACTTAATTGGCTCTTGGGTACAGCCACCACTAAAACGCTGGAACATTGTAAATGACTTCACTGTGCTTCTAAATAATTGGTTTCTCCTCTCTCAAAAATATAAAGGCTTTCTCTATTTTATGTATGCTATGCCAATTAGAACCCTACTCCTTTGGCCCTTTGCTTCCTTTTTCTCATTCTGAACCAGCATCTGTGTGTCCACATTCTCTTGATTTGACTCCAAATGCCAGTCAGCTGTGATTGATCCCACTTACACATTGTGGTCTGGAACTCAGATCAGTGCTCACCTACATTTACTCTCACGATTATTGAAATAAATCAGGGTGACACACTTGCTGTTGTGGTTGGAATGCTGTCATGACTGAAGATGCAGAAGAGTAGGAAGCATGGGCAGAGTGGCTTTTGCTCTCTTTTTTCCATCTCTTTTCCAGTTGTGTTCAAAAAACAAAGAAGGTAAAACATACACTCTGAGCCAAGTTTGGCAGCCTAATGCTTCAGGTAAGTATGTGAAGCACTAATGTTCATCAGTTTGTATTTCTAAGAAGAAACAGGAGTATGTTGGAAAGGCTTTTTTAGGAACTTGATCGTCTGTTCTTCCATTTTTGCTGGGGCCTGGAAGGTTGAAGGTGAAATGAGTTCTGTTCAAATGTTAGTGTATATAATGGCGGGACAAAACTGTGGGATACGGTGTATATAATCTGATTTCTTTTTAAGAAGGGCTCCACTGGGCTTACTTTTCCTCTCGTGACTGATATTAAACATGGAATGATGGAATACTTATGGCAACATTGTTCTAGGGTTTTGTAGGTTGAAGGTCATCTTAGACTAAAGACTACATGCATTATGGTTTTTATAGCTGAGCTTGGTCTGTATGGCTCTTCTAGCTAAGAATTTAAGCTCATTATTTTGCAGTAAGATTGTTTGCTTCCTGACACTATAACCTGATTGACAAAGACTGCTATTTGTAGTCTGTTCTTTCTTAATGAATATAATGAGACTGAAGACACATGAAACACAATTGGCAAATTCCATGTATTGATTTTAAGCCTGACCCGAATGACATACTAGAATAATAACCAACTTGCCAATAGTAGGCTATTTGTCTAGCAAGATAAGTGTTAAATCGTGGCAACTATTTGAAATTGCTTTAAGGGGTCACTGCTCTAAGTGCCTGTTAAAGCAGATCACTTACAAAACTCTATGCATCCCCTTATTGCTCATATGCACATCTGCACACACAAAAATGAACTGTTATAATACGTGTAATGAGAGCACGTGTAGAAGAAAGCATATGACCATCATAAAACTAGCAGTTATCACTGAGTTCTGGCACCATTCTCTTCAAAATACTACTTTCGCTTTCAATAACCAAAATTTGTTGAAACAAAAAAAAAGTTCTACTTTGCATTAATTTCAGATGAGATTTTTCTACAAATTATATTTCTTTAGCTTTTGAAATATTTCCGTAGGAAATTAATTTTAGACATTGTCCTGTGGATTATTTTTTTCCTGTTTTAAATCAGTAGCTATCATTAATTGCATCTAAATATGAAAGTGTATTGAAAAACAGCAGAGGGCAGAGAGGGCTGCCCAAAGGGCTGTGAGCAGGGACCAACATCTCCAGGCTGGGCTGAAATGGGGTCCTGGGCAGGGTGAGGGAGCCCCAGGGGTGGAGGTCAGGGCTGGTCAGACCCCTTAGTGCCCCTCAGGGCCTGGACAGCTCTACCTACTGGAGAGCTCTTACTGTGTGAATGAATCTTGTCCTGTGCTGGATGCTTGTGTATATCTGATACATTCAAAAGTCTCTGTGGGGAATGCATAGTGCATGATGGGTCTTGTTTTGATTATTTCTGACTTGTCATAAAGGGTCCTGCTTGCATTTTGAAGGGCAGGAAATTCAGTAATTTAACATCCGGCACTCAGTGGAAGTCTGATACTTTTTTTTTGGTTTTGGGTTTTTTTGTGTTTTTGTGTTTCAAGAATGAATGTGCCAAGTTTGTCTTGAGTGGCATGGGCCACCCAAGTGAGTGAAGTTACAATTATTTCCTGACCTGTTTTTATACTGTACGTATTTGCAGCCTGCATTTCTTCATCACTTTGAGCTTTATCTGTAAAGTTACTCTATTTTCCCTATGATGTGTTGGTTGTTTTTTTTAGGTATCCTGTTGTTGCCTACTTGTTGGCGGCACTTTGAAGTGTAGTTTGAATTAATGCTGACACAGGAGCTTGGGACTTGCACAACTTCAGCATATTCCTTTTGAAATACACTTAAACCGCTGCCTTGCACTTAGTGTTTTGTGTAATGTTGTTTTTTAAGCAGTCTGTTTCCTTTCAGCCAGCGAGCGAGAGCGAAGTGCTCTGTGGTTAGATGTCACTTCTCACATTAAATGTAAAACTGAATGGAGGACTCCAGTGGTGATTAGATGAGTAGCTCTCTCTGGGCCAAAGGCATCATCCCTTGTGTCCTGGCCAGATTCCAGCTCGAGCAGTTGTACTGTGCTCAGCTACTTCCACTGGCTGTAGTACTTGAGTCTGCTTTGCTTTTTAAGCTGTTATAGTTGCTCCCCAGTGCAGCTAAACTTTTTTTTTTTTCCCTTTAGTTGGCAGCCTTTCTGAGTGGATGTGAAATAATCACTATAAATAAATCTATTTGTAGTAGATTTGTTAAGTGGCTGGGGTTCCTTGGTAGTCAGGTTATTTGTAGCGTATTATGTGTATTCATATTATTTTCTCTTGTAGGATTACGAAGGAGTGTGCATATTTACAGGTATGGCCCATAATATTTAATGGTGCATTTTTATGAATAGACTCTGGTGTTGTAAGAAGCATTAGAAATAACAGGACTATTTTGACATCATGCCATCATGGATGTAGGAAAAAATTGTGTGTCTTTTGGAGATTTTTATTAAGTTATACAGAACCAGTGTATCAAGTCAGCCAGCTGAGAACTCTGATGTCACCTTGTTCTTTAAATGATGTGTTACATTCTTCACTGATTATAAAAGTTTCTTTACTGTGAGGATGATGAAGTACTGCAACAGGCTGCCCAGAGAGGTTGTGGAGTCTCCTTCTCTGGGGACTTTCAAAACCCAACTGGATATGTTCCTGTGCAACCTGTCCTAGGTAAACATGCTTTGGCAGGGGAGTTGGACTTCATCTCCAGAAGTCTCTTCCAACCTCTACCATTCTGTGAAATTGTACTGTTGCTGCTGTGTGGTTGTGTTTTTTTTTTTTTAATCTGAAACCTTTTGCTTGTTAATGTAGGAAGTGCTAAGCCAACAGTTGATAACAGATCAGCATGCACCAATAGTGCTTTCCCCCTACATTTCAGTTTTAGTAAGAGTTTGTTAAACAAAAGTGTCTACCTTAACTTTGTGCTTCTCTCTGCCTCACCTAGTCAACTTTCTGATTGCAAGATACTCCTGGACAAGTATTTTGTGTATTGGTGTGCTCCTTCCTCTCTGGCTGACTCACCTTGCTCCTCATCCTCAGCACTTCTCAGGCAATCAGGTGGACTTGCCTACACAGAGGAGGACATATAACCCGATTGCAGCGACCGCAGCACAGTAACGTCCATGGATATCTGGAGCTTTCTCCATGGGGTTATTTTAGGGTGGCATGTATGTTATCTTGTCAGCTAAAAGTTACAGCTGTTCTCAGCACAACCTGGAAGCATCTACTCTGAATTGGTTTGTGGATGTGCAGCACTGAATGAATGTTTGAGCCATCCAGGGCTCCATGCCCTCTAGCTGGAGGTTGCTAAAGTGGTCCTCTGTCCCATCAGCTTTGAAGGGGTCACAAGCTAGAAATGAAGCTATTTGAGATTGCAAGATCTTTAGCACCACTGTAACAGCCTGGCTAGTATGGAATTAGGTAGATGTAGTGGAGATGCCTCACTCCTGACAATACAAGTGATCCAAATATACTGTCTTTGAAGACACAAGGGTATCTTCTAGTTTTGTTTCCAAGCGGTTGGTTGTTTTCCCCTCTCCCTCCTTTGTTTTCTGTAAAGTTTTCTCAAACCTGAATTTTTCTTGAAAAGTATGAAAAGGCTCAGATTCTTGTGAAATCGCTTGAATCTAGCAGCTAGAGTTTAACATAAACAAAAGCCACCCCATAACCATGCAAAATATCAAAACACTTGGAGTAAAATTCTAAAAATAAACTGTTAAAAGTTATGAAGTGTCAGTTAATCACCAAATATTTCTACATTACTAGTGTATTGAAATCTCTCTTTTATTAAATAATGAACAAATTCAACTATGCAAGAATTAACATGAGTGATAAAATTTAGTGTTGGTATTGTGAGATAATATTCTTATGGTTTTCTATAAAATAATGCATACACCAGAGGAGATCTTGGCAAACAAATATGCCTTCAAAGTATATGCTGTATATTTCACAAACAGCCTATGTGATGCACAGATTGATTTATGCATTTTTCATAACTTTTGTTGGTGTCCTTGGATTGTAAAAGTATGTGTATGTGGCAATAAAGGAGTTGAAGAGATGCAGCAAGGCAGCTGTTCCCAGCAGATGGCAGGATATCCTAGTCTATCCCATCCAGCCACATCTTGGGTGCAGGCCAGGCTGCCTTGTGTGTGTTGATGCTTTTGATACATTATCTGATTAGTGCGATGTGCTTCCAGCGTGGGCAGGCGCCTTTAAGGCTACAGAGTACTCCAGTATAGTGCTTTTATGAAACTTTTATGAAGATTGACCTTGCTTGGGAATATTCTGAGTCAGAAACCTTTGTACTAGGGTGAGGGGAGGCATTTGGGAGCAGATGGTGCCCAGAGCCCTTCCATGGAGGAAGGGCGCTCTGTGCAGGTGTGCGGTAATAGGCTTGCCAGGCCCATCTCGACTGTGCCAAGTCACACAGGATGGCTGTGAGATGAAAGAGATCCCGTTGCTGGAGACGCTGTTGAGACTTTCAGAGAAACTAAGGCCACACTGTGGCTCAGGTTGTGGCAGGGCTGCAGCCCCGCTCAGCACTGGGCAGGCAGCTCTCGTTAAAGGAAATCAATTGCACCTTTAATGATAGAAGCAACTTGCTGAGAGTGAGGTACAAATTCCTCTTCATCCAGGGAAAGAGCATGCTATTTTTAGAAAGGCCATTTTGTAAAAGGTGAATGTTAGTTAGGAACTTTAGTGTGCTATCAGGATTTTAAGGCAAACAACCCTTCATCTGCTCCAGACCCAGTTATGTTAATGGTCTCATAGATCTGAAAGCTGTGGCCATGTGTCAGGTGTAGGCCTCTCATGTGGAATATCAGTGTGCAGATAAAAGGACACCTTCCTTACACTATGTGCGTGCCACAGATTAAAGAAGCACTTTTCTGTTGGGTTTGTGCTGTGATCTTTCAGTAAAAATGAAGTAGCAGAGAACTGACTTGCATTTCGTATTGATAGTAGTTGTTTCCAGTCAAAACCAAGAGTATAAAGTACAGGGAATAGTAAGATTTAAGCCTTCCAGAAGAGAGCATAGTTTGTGAACTGCAGTTTGGAGTTCGTGAGAGCTGGTGTTTTTTAAGGTAATAGTTTAGGTGACTGTGCTCATCTGTTCTGTATGTTATTATATTAACCAATAGTAGTAGAAAAAACCTACAACTGTCATGATATCCTGGTATCTATAGGGCTATTGCTGTTAACTCTGTTCTGTGGAAGGCCCTAGGAGTGCTAATATCAGGTCAAGACTCAGGTAAAACAATTTAATAATAGGCAAACAGTTTGTCTTATATTTGTTGATCAATATAAACAATGTTTTTTGTGAATAATTGAATGGATTTGAGGGCAGGGCGTTGTATTTTCAGGTTTTGTAATGTTTTTTAGCGAGATAGATGGTTGTAATCAGGACTGTTGAGTAGTGGCAGAGGGGGTCCTCTTACCTCTAGCTGACAGAGGAAGAAAAGGTCTATGGCCAGACAGAGAATCTGAAATAATCCTTGTTTCTTTTCAGCCCCACCTGCATCTGTAGTAGTGTTACTCAGCAGCATCTGTATCAGCTCCTGTAGAAATTAACCTCACCTTGATCTAGGAAATGAAATTCATTTTAGGGAGTCATCTATGAGCAGAAATCTACCTTTGAAGAGAAAATTGTGAATACCACTTTCTACCTTTGATCACTGCTTTTTTATCCTTTGTACTGGTTCATCTCTTGGCGCTGCTGATTCTGGTAGCACTGACTCTTTCTATACCCTACTCCGAATATTAAACCATGAAAAATTAAGCGATGAAAGTGGAATGATAGCTGTGAGTGAGGGCGATCTCTGCAGTCCTTTTGTTTCGTCTCTGTTGAGGTGAACATGTCAACAGCTGTCAGCAATAATGCTTATTCTTCCTACAACAGTGTGATGGATTGATATGTGTACCAAAATATGTTAGAAATTGAAATAAAATATGCATTTTTTCATAATTTATCAGCATTATGATGGCACAAAAAAGCCAGTCTTATGAATAATACAGAGCTCTGCAGTGGGCATTATGTACTGTAGGTAATAAATGCAATGTCTCTCCTAGACTACCAGGAGAGTTGTAAAGCAGAATGCATTAGTTCTGCTTTGTGATAATAAATCATTTTAGTTTGTCAGAAGGCTCTGGCTAACTTTTACTCTTGAGGTATGAAAGAATGCAGTGCCATACGGCTCTGGATGGCTTCTGAAGTGTTTAGGCTGGCTCTGAATCTCCTGGGTAATGTTTTGAGTGAGCGATATGGTTAGATAACAAGTGGCAGTATTTCTCAGGTATTGATGTTGTGATGCCTCCCGTTGTTTTATTGCCTAGAGTGGCTGATTTTGTCCTAATTGGAACTGTAGCTCTTCTCTGATGTTTTGTGTCTCTATTTGCAATATGACTCTGTCTCTCTGAAGAGCTGTGCAAGAATGCTGAGTGACAAGCTGTTCTGCTGCTTGGTCGTCTTTTGCAGGGGGCAAAGAATTCAATTACACTTTAGTTTTCATTTTGCACACCTAACCACTGGTTTAGGCAGTCGTAAGAAGCTACCTTTCCCTAAGCTTCCGTGCATGTCAGCTGATCGTTGCTACAAACAGCCCAGATGATGGCAACACAGAGTAGGTAGAAGCAGACCTGGGCTGATTATTCAAGATGAGAAAAAAAACAGCCTACTTGTGTAAACTTCACTAAAATATGCGAGTTATCTCAAGTTCATTAATTCCGGTTTAATTTTCAAAGCATTATGTGTTGTGGTGTTCTTAGGGAAGATACTGGAATCTTTCTAATCCATGCTTTCCTTATTTTCACAATTCATTATTTAGATTACAGAAGATGGGAGTCTTCCCACTTTCTAGCTAGGGTTTAGCAGTGGGAAGAGTAGTGAAATATCATTAATAAGTTTTATTATCTATACAAAATATACTACAGTGTATACACAGCATGCTATAAGAAAAAAAAATAAATTTATCTAAACTTCCTAATGTTATGTGGAGTGTTACTGTAGCCTCTTTTTGTATGCTTCTTACTTGAAGAAAACTTTATGAATTTCAGACTATTATTTTTTTTTGTATTTAAAGTTTTAATGGACATTAATATCCCAACAGATTAGAAGACTAGTCCTGTATTTCTGGCTATACTTTGCAGTGGTTTTGTAGTGGTTGACACGTAGGAGGATCTTGAGATACACTGAACAACGTTCACACGCTGAATAGGAGCAACTCACCAGCTGTAGCAGGTGCTCATTTCTGCCATTGTACTCTCTGACCACAACTTCCCTTCTCTTTTCTTGTCGTGGGCAAGAGGGAGCAGGATCTTCCATCTGCAAACTGTAGTGTGCTTTGATAATCACAATGCTGAGTTTCCAGGGTTGCCTGTTCCATTTTTCCTTATCCTTAAACGTGTCCTTTCATGGAATATGATTCTCCATTGTACAGTTTGCTTTGGAGATACTTGTACCAAGCCCAAAGAATAGTTTTACACACCATTGCTGCTGCTGCTGCTGGCAGGGCAGTGGCACCTGGTACCTTCATGGTGGTCAGTGGCACTTCAGAGGGACCTGGTTGTTTGTTTGACCTTGTCTGGTGCCACACAAGTGCTATCACTGCCCAGGTGTCAGTGGAGACAAGAGGGAGCTTCTGTACGGGCTGCACAGAGCACCAGCTCTTTCTGCTGTCTCTAGAAATGTAGGAGTGGCAGGGAGCTCCCTATGTTTACATGGAGACTATGTGACTCCTTTTGCCTTACCCATTGTACCTGAGGTTCTTTCCTGATGTAGGGCCCATCTGTGTAGCTGATGTACTCCTCAAAATATGTGACTTATGCAACTGAGTGCATAGGAGTAGCTCAATTCTGTAGTCCATGAAGAACATGTAACTCCTGATTTTTTTTTTCTGTGTGTTGGTAAAATTGAACACACTGCTCTATATTCTGGCCTGTCTACTGAAATTGCATTGCCAAGTCCTCACCTGGAGTTTTTCCCTAGAAGATTTTGTGTCTCTAGAGTTACATCCCTTTAGAACAATTGTGCTGTTCTTAGAGAGTTCTGGGTGGTGTGATTAGTCTCGTATTTATAGAAGCTGATCTGTAAAACTTCCAGCTTCAAATGATTTAGTGATATTTTACCCTGGAATTGTTCACAGAAAAGTGTTGAGTACTTTAAAGAACAGCAATATCTTTAAACAGATTCTTTTGCAAATTGATGTGGTTGCTCAATGTTGTGACTAACGGTCTTTCTCTTGTTTAGAAGTTGTTAATCAGCAATGCCATTAACATATTTAGTGAACAACAGTGTACTTCATCTTACAGAAAAGCAAACAAAGTAAGATGGGGTGTTTTATTTGCTTTAAGACGTTGGCATGCTGTAACTTTTATTTTGCCTTTAACACTTTTCATTTATGGCACTGTGCTCTTATTCCTGTGTTTTTTCAACTTAGCATACAGTCGCTGGCTGTTCACCACAGTCTTATATTGCAATTTTATTTGTTTTTTAGGAGGCACTTGCCTAAACTGAAGTTCTTTGTTCTAAACGTTCAGTGTGATTTTCTGAGGAGAATCTGATGTGATGAACAAAGCATTGTAGTCAATTTTGTCTGATAACTAGAAATGAAGAATTTGCAGAACAAGCTTTGTTAGTTCTTGGTATGTGAAGCTTTCTCTGAAAATAAAGAGAAGCTAATGCACAGAAAAAAATAAATGGCATTGCAAATCTTAGTGATAATGTCAGTAGCTGTCAATCATAATTTCCCTCTGCCTGGAAAAATATCCCTAAAGCCTCAAGACTCTCTGAACAATCCTCTCTTCATTTATCCTCAGTCCAAATAAACTCCTATATCCTCATTACTAGAAATGGGAATTGATGGAAGAAAGCTGTATTTGCGTTGGTTAAAAGAATTGCTGGGGACAAGTCTCTGTCTCTTCCATGCAGCAGCCTGGTGTGCTCAGTCCCGTGTGCAAAGGCGCTTGTTGGCAGAGCCAGTGTGTCTAATGGTAATACTGAGGTCCTACCTTCACCTGCTGTTTGACTGCACGATCACAGATTCACCGAGCTGGCTTTGAAGCATCCATTCACTTCCTTAGGAACTTTTGCCACAGTCTTTTGCTTGACAGTTTCTGGTTTTGGGATACCTTTTAATGCTTTCTATATAGCTAACACATTTTGAAGTCTTTGGCTGTGACTGTGGGCTTTTGGTGAAACAGGAATTGATCTTTTAAATTGGGCTGACTTTATCATAATACATCACAAAGTGTAAGAAATGCTTCATCCCTGCCGGAAAGAAGTTGCTTTGGAAATTACAGGAGAATGTGACACAGCCTATTTGATCTAATGGCTGAATGTGCTTTCAACAAAACGTGGTGTAGACCCTGTTCTTTGATCTCATTTGTCTTTTCAAAACTCACTTCTCGAGTGTTTCATGTCTTTCTGTTCGTTTCGTGTATCGTACAAAGTAACGCGATGCTGCAAAAATGAAACCAGTAATGTAAGTTTTAATGCTGAAAATTGAAGCTGCAGAGGATTATCGCACATGAACAGCTGTATCAGATAGACCTGTTCTTACAGGTGCTCTGTAAAGCTGCTAAGGAAAATAAAACATGCCGAATCTTCAGATCGGAGTTTGAAGAGTTTGGCACTTGGACACATTTGGTTTTTCCTGCTGTCTCTATACCATTTCAGCTTGCCTTTGTCAGACTGTAAATACTCTTAAGTGCTGTACGTAGTCTTCACAATAAAACACAATATGAGAGGGAATGAATAAGCACAAGTGAAAACAGGGTCTTTCTGAATGTATCCCTAAGACATCAAATGTATTTGCTGTCACTGCTGAGGTTTTTGATTTCAGGAACTGCGTTCATGCATTAACTTGCAGAAGCTCCCTTGAAAGCAGAAGAAATAGCACCTCCTCAAATTTAAGAATATCATAGCATCAGGATAAGTGCTGCCTGGTAGAAAGTTGAGGAGAAGCGTTCAAAATAAGACATTGAAATACATACTAAGCTTCTATGTGTAGATGATCTGATGTAAATGGGAGAAATAACTAACATCTCACTAAAGGTTTCTGTTTATGCTTTGTGGGTGAGAGAAGGAAGAGGCATCAGGCAAGGGTGCTGGAGATGAGGAGCTGGATTAGGTGCTGTAAAATGAAAGAGAACAACAGTTTAAGTCAAAGTGCAGAAGAAAGAAAGACCAGCAACAGATACAGAAAAGCAATGAGGAGTAATGAAAAACAAGATGGAACTGAGGAGGCCGCAAAGCGCGTAGGAGATGTGGGATGTGAGCTGAGCTCCATTATATCAGGGGCTGCTGCACTGTCCTACTCAGTGTTGCACCAAGATGTTGAGACAGGTTCAGACATGTAGAACTTTCTTCACGGGACCCATAGCTGGTGAGACACAGTAGCTCTTGGTGACAGAAGTTACTTCAGGCAAAAATAGAGAGGAAACAGAAAGAGAACTCTTCATGGTGACCATCTGCACAGAGCAGAGACAGGGGTCCTGGATCAGCATCTTTCCCTCTTGTGAAGGATACAGAGCAGGAGTTAAAAGGCCTGTGAAATAACAGTGGATAATATTGACTTTTGTAAAGACTAATAGCAATTCAAAAGACACAGCCTGAAGTTCTTGACTCTAATGAGATTTCTTTCAGCAACCCTGTGTGCTAGCTCAAAAGAGCTGAATTTGATTTCTCTGTGTGCTGTTTTTCCTTCGTGGCCTGATGCCACAGCAGAGCTGCATTTCCCCATGATGCAGGACTGTCTGACATCATCCCCTAATCTTGATGTCATGTCTGAATTTTTGGAGGTGAAAATGCTTCCCATCTTCCTCACTGTGATGTGACTTGGGCTTCTTCCCTGTCTGAGGTTCTAGGAGAAGTTTCTTCTCCATATGGGTATAATTTAGTAAATATTTACTCTTTAAATGTGATTGCAGCATAATTTTATGGAAATAAGTCTATCTATAGACACTACTTTAAATAGTTTCAGAGTAATTTCAGAGCATAACAAGAATACTGAAGACAGAACCTTAATGCTGTAAACTCTGCCTCGCAACTTGCCTTTCAGCTTAGATGTAAGTCTGGGCTCTGACAGTGGTAAATCCCCACTTCTGACTTAATGCTATTTATTTTCCTTTTGTCAGAGTTCTTTGTTTTATGGATTTTTATTTTTTTTCCCCTTGAAATTTTATGCTTAAGCTTTCCATACAAATTACCTGATACGACTATTTGCATGAGTAAAAGTACCTAAAACTGTAAAACACAACCACAGAAATAAAGATATGCAGCATAATGTGTCAGAACAGTGCTCTTTCATAAACACTTGCTTTCCGCTGGAGTAGACTGAGAGGAATCACATACTATATGAGCAAAATAAATATTTCCTGATCCCTAAACACTTCCACATCTCCAGCAGGAGCTTGGGAAAGATTCTGTGTAGCAACATACAATTAGAGTCAAACTTTTAAAATGGGAAATCCATGGACTGCTTCCCAAATTACACATGTATTTGCAAGACTGCATTTGGAGTTATTCTTTCAGTGGTATTTGCAAATAGCTATTTAAAGGTTCAATCTCTTTTATGTGTAAATACTTAAACACTTAGGCTTTTTCATCTGTAAGGTAATTGATAGCTTATAGCCCACAATGAGTCTGTTCCGAGTGGTGATGGTGGTGCAGAGAAATGGCTTCACCATATGTTTTAGCTTTCATTTGAAAAAAAGACCATGGTGCGTACTATAGGTGTAAGAACCAATCATTCCAAATCACTTGGTCCTATCTGGTCATAGCTCCAGTGTGGAGCTGAAAGGCATTCAACTGATCTTTCATTTAAATTTCCCTGTTGGACAATAATTCAGCCCACTTTTCTGTTAGGAGCTCATTTGAGCTCTCTCATTTGAGCATCTGCCAGGCCTGCAGCTGTTGAAGTTGGACTCATAATGGCAGGGGTTCAAAATTAGAAAATTAATTCTGTAACGAAAAAATATCTTCTAACAGTGCCTAGCGTGGACAGGGAGCAGTCATTCATCCGATCTATTACAAATTCCCACATGACCGATGTGAACATTTCTGATAGTCTGGTCCAGCACAACCAGTTCAGCTCAAATGGTTCAATTCTGCAAGGTAGCCAGAGCCTTAACTGCCCACCTCCGCCGTGCAGAGATGGGGCCACGTTCATTGTTCTGAAAGATCTTGGGAGGAGAATCTGCACACCCAAGTCTTGACTCCAAAGGGCTAAACTAGATAATCACATAGGTGATTTCTGGGAACGTAACGAATGAAAAGAATGCATAATTTTGAAGGTCAAGGTCTCTGTTTTCTTTAGACTATACTTATTAGCGGTATTTATTTGACTATTTGTTGTTCTGTTGGATTTGCAAATAAACCATGCATAAGGTCAGCATTTTTTATTGTTAAAACACCATTTAGGAGCTCGTATTTATTGATATTTTGCATAATTTATGTTTTTCATCTCCAGATAGGAATAACACAATATAATAGATAGTATTGGTTTCTAATGATGTACTGAATGGAGAAAATGTACAGAGCAATGGGTTGATACCATATTAGTGAATGTAATGACTGGATGTGTATCTTTAATCGTTGAGCTATTTGTTGTGACCCACCACTGACCTCTTTAAGAACAATTTCTGTTACATATACATAGAGTTAGCTGGCCTAAATACCTTTCCTAGGTAATTATGCCAAGTGTAGGCAGTGTCCACGCCAAGCATATCAATGAGTGGGACTTGACCCGTTTCCCTAGTTTCCAAAACCAGCAGTCACTTTCTAGTGATGTTTACAGTTGGAATGGTTCTGTAACTGGAATAGGAGCTCTAAAAAAACCTCTAATGAAAATAAAAATCTGTTATGCACTCTATATTGGCTCAGATTGAGCTGAAGCTAATTGTCCCCATAGCAGGCCCTCACAGTGCTGTGCTTTTGTATTGAGAGCTGGAAAGGTGTTGATAATGCACCCATGTTGTAGCTGTAGTTAAGAATGGTTCGCACAGCACCAAGGCTGGTTTTTTGGTTTTCTTTCAACCTTCCCGCCGTCAATGGGATGGAGTGGACAAGATCTGGGGATGGGACACAACTGGGATAGCTGACCCAAACTGACCAAAGGGATATTGCATACCATATGATATCAGCTCAACTATAAAAAGCTAGGAAAGGAGGAGGGGGTATGGGCGGCGTGGGTGGGAGAGGCATGAACTTTTCCTCGAGAGCAACCACCAGGCCTTTTGGAGCCCTACTTCCCCGTATGGGCCAGACATCGCCTGCTGATGGGAAGTAATGACTAACTCTTTACTTTCTTTTGCTTCTGTGCGTGGTTCTGCTTTGCTTCTTATTAAACTGCCTTTGTCTTTACCTACGAGTCTCATCTTATTTTCTCCCCCTGGTCCAGCTTAAGAGGAGGAAGGTGGAGGGGAGTGATAGAGTGGCTTGGTGGGCTCCTGGCTTTCAGCCAAGATCAAACCACCACACACACCTTGTATATGCAGCATTTTCCTTGGGGAAGACACCAATAGGTTTCCAGTTTTCTCAGTAATCATGATTTCTTTGAAAATGATCCCATAGAAAGATTCCTGTAGCTGGGTGTCCTCTTAAGAAGGAGGAGTGGGTGAGTGCGAAACAACAACAACAACAAAAAATAATCCTGGACCTGTAAAGAGTCCACATGAGTCCGTATTTTATTTTTCAGAAGGTATTTTCAGAAATATGTATGATTTCTCAGCTAGTGACCAATGAAAAGATTGTATTAAATGTGTTATGTCACAGATACTTTGTCAAATTCTTGCTATCTGCATTAGTAGTACAATTGACTTGATTTTGTCTGAACTGATGCCGTTTTGAACCGTTATTTCTTGCTAATCTTCCATAACGATTCTTAGAAAGTCTCAAAGAAGAATGGAAATATTTTCTCAAGACAGAACAGTCAAATTGATGAGAGCTGAGTTACGCAGGTTACCAGGTACAATCTGCTTTTCTTTGTACCGAGAAGTGAAGGCTGGGCAAAAACTAATTTTTAAACTGCAGTCCTTCAGGCACTTTAATGTATTGTATGGACTGGTTTATCCCTGCTTTTAAATGTTGGCTTTTTGCTTATTCATGAAGTAGCTGAATCTTGGAAATATATTTCTTCCCTTCCTGTTTCTGATGGAAAAAGGAAATTCAGAAGGAAATGGCTGTTGTGACATTCCCTATTCTGAAACCTCCTATGAAAGCTGGGAGAGAAAAACACTCCCGTCTGCATTAACATCCCACTTGAAGAAATATGTGTCTTGTGCATTTATGTCCTGCTGCTTCAGTATCAGTATTTTTGTAGATCAGGCAAACAGAGTTATGGCAAAGACACATGCAGGAAAAAGCCCATAGTGCTACAGCTAAAGTTACTATTCCTGTTTCTCTAGGATTACATCATTCTTCATGGCCATTGCAGCATCTGACTAGGATCCTGCAGGCTGGAATACTTCCAGTTTGTTAACATGTCTGTAATATGTCCTCTCTGGTTTTGTTTGCCTTGGGTTTGTTTTCACCGTGTTCAGTGTATGGTCATAACTTGTGATGAGTTGTAAGGAATGCTCTTTTTCCCTCTCAGGTCTTCTAAAGCCAGCTGATTGTGTCTGGGTTTTGTGTTTGTGTGATTCTTAGCTGTATTTGCCCAACAAGGGCTTGGTAGGCGGAATCGGGAAAACTGCCCACCAACTGTCCATCAAAACTACTGATCAAATAATGCCCTTTTTTCCCCCCAAAATCTAAAAGACAGCCGTGTTCACAGTGAGAGGTAAAACACAGGATGCTGAACATAGAATTATAGTTGTTTAGCTGAACTAATTTAAATAAACAGGTAAAAAATTTATGTGTTGGTGAAGCCTTCCTAAAATGGAACGTTTTACTTCATAGTGGAGGGAGTTTGCCTTTCTATTTGCTCCTATGTAGTTTGAAAACTGGTTCCTGGGTGCATTGAGAAATCATGACATCATTATGTGTCTTCACCTTACACTTTCAGTTTCATAGATGCTGATGTTAAGCAGGTAAAACTGATGTTTTTCTTTTTCCCTTTACTTGCAGGTGGTTGGCTACATGGCCATTTTCACTTTTGTGTACTATTCCCATTTTTGCACCAAGAAGTTCACAACTAACTTGAGAGGTTGCTCATAATTCCATGAAAAACAGGATCTCTTTCCAACTTATTTGCCAAGATAGGGCCAAACTTACTGTTGTATGGTGAAAGAGAGCGTAGCTTCAGTTCTACTCTTCTGTTCTTTATTCTGTTCTTTCAGTTTATTTCTGTGATTACAGGAGTTCCCTGTTTAGCATTAAAACTCTCTTAGTAGTGAAACTACTGTGGTGTATAGAATACCATTTATTAGCCTGATTTAAATCAAAGTATGAACAACCTCTTGTTGCTTTTTAACTGAACTATTTTAAAGCTCCACAGTCAGTGAAGTCATAACTTTTGGTTAAATTGACATAACATTGCATACAGAAGAATGTTAATACCCTCTTGCAATTTCTTCGTAAAACATTGAAACAATCAGGATGGTATGTGTGAAGAGAATATAGAAGGAAAGTGCAATTATTCTCTCGTGATTTTTTTCACAAAGTAAATCTGACCTTGTGGATTGACTCATGTCTTTACTCTGCAAATTCTGTCTGATAACTAAGAATGAAGGCAGTCAGTGAGTACTGGGCGTGTGAAGCAAACTGTCTCAGGATGCAGCAGCCTTCTGAAGATCATCAGCTTGTTTGACATTGTTTTCTGTATCACTTCACTTGTGTACACTGTCTGCATTTCTTCAGTTGGGCTCACTGTTTAATTTGAAATTTAGAAGTTACTCCTGTCCATGGAAATTTTATCTACCTGCTCTCTGAAATGTGGCTGTGTAAATTCAAATTGATGGCTTAATAGGAAATATGCTCTCTTTTAAGGCTGAGATCAATTTTTAAGCGGTTAACTTTCTACTTATGTGGCATTTTCAGATACTATAAAGCCATGGTGCATTGAGGACAATGATCAGAATTGCCTGTATAATTATTTCTTCGTATCTTGGTTACTAAATTACCTGCATCACACCTGTCAGTACACTTCTAGGAAAAATTTCGTCTCTTAATCAGAGTTTTTTTCGTATGTCGTTACTGTTGTTTGCCACTTTTTTACTATCTTTAATATTCTCTAAGACAGCAGACAGCTGATATTTGTTTTTGTCAGGTCTCTACTTCTACTCTTCTCTTATTATTACCTCGAATGAAAACTTTCAAACTCCATATTGATTAAAGCAACTGAAGCTTGAATTGAGTCCAGCTTTTGCTAATACCCCGCTGAGTGCTTAACCAAGTCAATCTAGAGATTGCTTGATAAGTCAAATTGTATTCTTGAGAATGCAAGGGATTGAAAGGTTGTCTCTTGTTGACTGCAACTATAAACAAAGCAAAATCACAAATCTTCACTAGATCTAGATTATCTTTGGGGAATATTATCAAGTATGCTATGATGTTGGATCAAGTCATACTCAAAGTTTAATAAAAAATTAAAATGAAGACAGCTTTACACTGTAAATGCACATACTTAAGGGTATATATGAGTCTGGCAGAGGACTCAGTTGGATTTTAAGCACATGAATGTCTGCTGACCTATATTCTCATTTTAAAGCTATGTTTAACTCTTCATGAAGATAATATTACTTGATATTGGCCTTGGAATGTAAATTTGAAATAATGTGGAACATATTTCAAATGTAAGTCTAAAATTTACCTACGTGCTTATATCACTGAAGGTGATGGGACAGCAGAACTCCGTAGGGTCACTCTTGGTAATCGTGTTTAAAATGTTAACCCAATCAGTTCTCCGGCAGCCAGCCCATGAAATTATATGACAAAACCACTGAAAACATTGAAAGGGAATGAACTGCACTTTTAAAATACAGTGCGGAGTTTGTTTTTTACTTCTGTAGGGAAGTAGGTCAGGGGGGGTTGCTATGACTTCTGTTTCAGAATGCAAAGTGTCTAGTTTGATGGATGAAGAAAGTGGGTGCAGGGATCTGCTCATAAAAAGCATGCTGAAGGCAGGACCTAGATGAGCTGCATGTATGAACAGCATTTCTCTTTGTAGTGTAAGCTCTCCAGTGACAATCCGTATGACTTCAAATCTGAAAGCAGTAGCCCAAAATAATATTGGTATGACTGATAACAAAAGCAGCTGAAGAGAGGGTCAAAGACAGGTTGTTTGGGTGAAAACTCCCTACTTGACACATGGATTTGAAACATTTTTCGTGGAATAAAGGAAAATAAACCTTAAATGCGTGTCATAAAAGCTCCAGAGAATTACCCTTAAAAATCACCTTTTAAATTATGTTTCATCATATTTCACTGAAGGTAACAATCAGCTAGAGGTTTATTGATTTATTGTTCAATTTCAACTAAGTCACAAAATAGCAGGTTATTGTGGCAGCTGTCATAAATGCTTGAAGTCCTTTCCTTCAGTTCCTTGTTCTTCAGTATGTGTCAATATTCCACTTTAAAACTACCCTGATGGGGAAAAGCCTTCTCCTCCCTTTCCTGTGAAGAAGAACGTTCCTCTGGCAGGTGAGCTGTGGCTGTTCGCATGTGGCTGGCGTAAGGTCAATCTTCTCAGCTGTTTGTTCAGAGTACATTTTTATCGTATCACAGAACAGATAAACACCCTAATACTTTACTGTCAACATATTTATTATCTGAATGCAGGATATTAACAGATATTTTCATCTGAAAAAAATAAACAGTGTAATACGTGAACATTTTGCTATAAGTTTTCACATGGGTTTTACGGACGAGTTCCTTCTAGAAGCTCCAACTTGATATCCATAAAATGAAAACCTTTCATTTAAGTATAAGGTGAATAGGGAGATGCTGCAAGCTTCATTTAATTTCCTTGCTGACTTTATACTTATTTGCTGTTGAAGGATTTTTGTGTATTTTCTTTGATCCTGCAGTCAAGTCTATAATTCTTAATTCAGACTAAACCCACAACTGACTGTGTCTTCCAGCTAGTTTTAACAAGTTGCCACTGTGCTTTCTGCTATTCTCTTGTGCTAAACAGTGACCCTCTGCAGCTTAAATGGAATACAGAATTAGCGGTAATTTGGACATGTACATACAAATGTGAATTCTGTTACGTTGCTTGTTTATCATTGACTTGGAAGGGATGGGAAGAAGAAGGGAAGGTGGAAAGAAAGATAGATGACTAGATGTATCCAATGTGGATGAAAGCCCAATCTAAGAACAGCCATAGATGCACTATGCTCTTCTTACTTCTATGAGACATTAGAGTATGAAAGGCCAGAAGAGGCCTCAAGAGTTTATCTCTTTCAGGTCCCTGTTCCAAGGTAGGATGAGGCACACTGCCATTCTTGACAGATACTAACTGGTCTTGAAAACCTCTTGTGATGCGATTTTTCCCAGTCTCTCTAGACTAAAAAACATTGGAAAATGTTGTTGCTACAGCTATGGATTCATGGTTTTTCACCAGTACCCTCTCTCAAATTGCAGATTGAGATGATTGTACTTTGTTCTATGATCAGTGAACACAAAAAAAAACCCAATTAATGGTCATCTATCTGTAACAATTTCCAGTACTGGAAGCCTATTATTGTTTCACTTCTTTTTCTGACAAAATACTATTGTCCCAGACTTTTTGTACTGTTGTTGTCTAGCCAGTTGTTCCTAATATATTCGTGTAAATGTACATTTGTCCAGTTCATCAAGGTTAATTCTGATTTTAAAATTGTTCTTAAAATTGCATAAAATTTTGTCAACTAAGTAACATCTGCAGGTTTTATACACATATAAACTGTTCTGTCAACCAAGCTATTCATGAAAATGGCACATTTTCCAGGACCTGAGACAAATCCTTGCAGATCTCCTTGCTATCTTTCCTCACCTTGATGGAGAACGGCTGCTCCTTAAATTGTGTGCAGTTCAATCTTGACTGTATTTCCCTCTTCTGCTTCTGGGAATGTCACGTGTGACAGCATCAACAGCTTTAGTGAAGTCAGGCTATATCACATCTGCTGCCTGTCCCTTATCCCCTAGACCAGTTGGTCTGTCAGAAA
This sequence comes from Baryphthengus martii, assembly GCA_013396935.1. NCBI lineage: Eukaryota > Metazoa > Chordata > Aves > Coraciiformes > Momotidae > Baryphthengus > Baryphthengus martii. The sequence goes on along the minus strand of VWZK01013548.1, from coordinate 13,430 downwards.
AGGAAATGAAATTGGCCTGACTGATTTCTTCTTCGAAAATCCATGTTGACTCTTCCTTATCACATTATTATCCTTAAGGTCTTTAAAAATTGATTGTTTAATAATTTGTTTTGGTATCTTTCCAGTTATTGAAAGTAGAATGACTGGTTTTTACTCCTTTCCAACTACTTTACCCATTTATAAGGACAGGTGCAATATTTCCCCTCCTGTCTCAAAGTTCTTCACTCTGTAAATTCTCAATGAACTTTAGTTGGTTCATTATATACTGTACAGTGGCCACTACCAGGCCTGGCCAACCTGAGGACGTCTAATGTAATTACATATTCTTTGATTTCTTTCTTTTTTTTTTTTTTTCCCATGGCAATACAGAATCTATACAGCCACGCTGGTGTTTTCTTCTTTTGTGCCACTGATTTATGAAGAGAGTCTGTGTGTGTGTTTGTGTGTGTTTGAAAGAGAGATTGTATCATGGTCTGTTAGAACTGTTACACTAAAGATGCTTTACTTGAATGCACTGTGAATTGCTGCCAAGATAAAAGTAAACTGACTGTAAATCCATCTTTTGAACAAGTTTAAGTTCTGTTGAGCCAAGGTTCCTTTTGCATGGCTTCATGACCCAGATTGACACTGTCTTTTACAAGGTGTTTAAACTAGGCTCCCTCTTAAGACTCAAAGGTAAGAGCCATCTCTGCTAGAGCACTGTAGTTGAGGGAAACACACAATAATCTCCAGAGATGACTGTGCCTCTCCACAGGCTAACTGGGAAGTCTAAATGAGTATGTTGCTTGTTTAAACACCTAAATAATAAAGGTTAGATGGAAAGAATGAAGGTGTTTAGGACAGATGTTTAATGACACTTTGGTACTGAGAGATGCACAGAGGTCCATCTGTGATGTCTGTTTGTTTCTTTATGTGTCAGAGGACTTTAAAGCTCTGACTACTGGATTTCTGTGAGCCCCACTATGACTGTATTAGAGAAGCAAATAGGGATGTGACCTGAGCACTGTGCCCTGGTTGTGTATGCCATTTATTTATGGACTACTACTTCACTGTTACGTGACACGGTTTTAGCCTATGCCAACTGGCATTCTTACAGACCATCTCACTCATGAAATAGGACTTGTTCCAAAGAGGTGTGGTGAATGAGCACAGTTGTTTGATCTGAGCTGAGCCTTCCATGCCCCTTGCAATAAGGAGAAATGGATCTTATCATGTGTTTTTGTGTTGTTGTGTGTGAGTTTTTTTATTATTTTGGGGTTTTTGTTTGGTGATTTTCTTTTTGAGTGTGTTTCAGATACCATCAGTGAGGCTGGGTCTTAGATCTGTCTGCTGTTCATGCACTTATGTAAATGCTGCCCTTTGTCACAATGTTGTACAACTAAATAACTACCTTTGTGATATAAATTATATCCTTATGATACAGACTGGCTGCTCTACTGTGTAAAGTGCAGTATAATTTTTATAAAAATCTTGACCTGTATCATGTGCTAATAGCTTGGAACATGGTCATTTTCTAATTGCTAGGTGTATTGTCACTGCAAAGTAATATACAGAAGGAAAATACGTGAAAGATGTTTATTACTTTGACTTTCTCCACAGAAAATCAGTTTAAAAGTTATTGTTAAATGAGAAGCAAGAAAATGGAAAAAAAAATGTGGCATCGGCAATATTTAATGTAGCACAAAAGATCAGTGGTCAGTGAAACTTCTTTTTAACTTGTTCTTTTTAAAGGTATGTATTCAATCTTTACCAGGGCTTCCAGCCTTGCAGAGAAGCATTGGGCTGGAAGGGAATGTTGCTCCATTTGAAACAGCTATCTACAGAGTGTAAGTACATTATAACTGCATTGATAGTTCCATTATCACAGCGTGACTCTATCAGACTCAGTGAGGTTGCTAAGTAATCAGTCAATTGCTGGTCTTAAGAAGTAGGGTTCTGAAAAATAAAAGGAATTCTGTATGGAAAAGTATTGCTTTTGGTGTTTATTTCCACTGGTGGAACTTACTTTAGTAAAATACTGGCATATTTTATTCAGATAGAACCGCATGGCAAATCCACACTTACAATACTGATGTTTTAATGTGAAGCTCTGCCATACTGAATAGCACTAATGTACAAGATCACTTCAAGATGCAAAAGAAAAATGGATAGGAAGAAAATAGAGATGCAAATCTGATGGGCATGAGAGAATGATACTTATCACATTTGAAACAGGTCATCTGTAGCAATAAACTGCTAGTTTCAAAACTGATACCCTTACAGATATAATGATGGTTCAGGAAATAGCCGTCATATCAGACAGAAGTCAGATTGCCTATTACAGCAACAGCCGGATCACCTTTGCAATTGCCTGTTGCAGGGTGTCATTAGAAAGATTAGTTGAATTGTTGGGCACTCTGAACACTGATGCCAACATGGAAAATCTGGTCTAGAGCTATTTTATTTCCCCTGAAGAATTTCTGGTGTTAATATTGCCAGATGTGTGCTGTTTGGAAACCTGGGTTTCGAATCTGTCCAGTAAATCTTGATTTCAGAAGTTTTTAATGGAAATTTTAAAGTATTCTTTTGGGAACGACTTGATCATTGAATCTTAAGACAACAGAAAAACCTGGTAAATCTGTTAAGCCTACTCTCCCTGCTTTAATTCCACCTACACAAGTACAATGTATACTGAAAGAGCTAGCCAAATGTGGGGAAAAAGGATCAGGAAATAAAAGAATTGACAAAGAAAAATCTTAGAGGGATATTATTTAGAATATTAGCTATTCTGGCTGATAGAAGATATTTAAAATAATACTAACTTTTTATTTGTTTTTATACACTCCTGGGAGACCCTAAGCTACACTTGCTAGCAGACAGTACTTATGGAACAAGGGAATGCAGGGGATGAAGACTTCTATGGCCTTGGTCTGCTAAGATATTTTGAACCATCTCATTCCACTGTCTCTCCAAGCTACAGTAATACCTATTATTATTGTGCATTTATGTTGGATATTCACCAAATGAGACTGATCATCATAGTTTCTCCATACAGTGAGTAGATAGCTACTCTGACACATCTTCTGAAGGAGCTGGGGTTTTTTTGGGAGACCCAAGAGGCACTTCCTCTACAAGCAAAATTCCATGTTCCCTCTCTGTTACAGCAGTGAGGGCTTGGTGTCATTTGGGTCTGAGTGAAAAGGAACCTGTGTTTGCCATTTCAGAAATGGTGGTTATCCTTTGAGTGTGTTTTAGGATCAGGTTCTTTTGGGATGGACTTGGTTTTACTGTTTCTACAGCATTTAAGTGTGGACTTCTGGAAGAGAATTACAATTCAGATTTTGGATTCAGAACTACAATATTGCCGTAACTGGTAGTGAGAACCTAGTTTTGAGCGGTCTTGGTACATCTTTAACAGGCAAAGAGGTATACGAACAGCTGTGCCTTTTCTTCTCTGACTACACGTAACCTTCACATAATCCCATTCCCGTGTCCTTGTGAGGAAAAAGTGACAGGAGATACAGCTGAGAAGTAGAGAGTATGGTGTAGCCCCATGTACTTGTTTTGTGCAAAAAAGTTTCTGAAGAATCCAAGGTTCTTCGGAGTCTTGAGCTGCTTCCATAATGCAAGTGCAGACTTGTGAAGAGCACGAGTGTGTATAGTAAATATGCTTTGGGAGTGGATGACATCTGTATCTGAGCATTTATTAACTCTGTCTGGAACTTGTGTGGAGAACACTGAATTAATAAAAACCAACTGTGTGATCCCTCCAAGTATGCCTGGGACATTTAGGGGCCTCATATTCATACATAAACACCAAATTAATTACAGTACTAGGCTAAAAGTGAAGCAAATATAAAGTTTTCTACACTTTTTTTCATCATTTAAGAAAACCAAAACAACGATAAAATATCAGTGTGCAGTACTGATAATGGCAGTTTTTGTGTACACATGTGGGCTAAGTCTGTTTTTAATGCAGCACTACAGTAGCTTTTACTGCTTTAAAAAGAAATGAAAAAGAAACAAACCCTGAAATTAAAAATCACTGCTGGAATTGGTAAAGCTAAATACTGCAATATGGTGCAATTTTCAGGGGAGATGAGTATAAGGATAAACCTTTAAATCCATTTAAGAGTTGAGGAGAAGTATGCATATCAGACAACATTTTTATTACCATTATATAGAATTTGGCAGAGATTCTGAGCCTAGAGAGTTGTGGTAAACAGAGCTAAATGTAGTTGCTGACCGGCCACAAGCGGTATTCCCCAGGGCTCAGTTTTGGGGCCAGTCTTGTTTAATATCTTGATCCCCTCACCTAGATCATTGATAGTGGGCACCCTCAGTAAGTTTGCAGATGATACCAAATTGAGTGGGATTGTTGATCTGCTCAAGGGTAGGAAGGCTCTTTAGAGGAATCTGGAATCTATGGCCTGAGGTCAATTTTATGCAGTTTAACAAGGCCAAGTGCCAAGTCCTACCCTTTGGTCACAACAACCCCAGACAATGCTACAGGCTTTGGGAAGAATGGCTGGAAAGTTGTCTGTCAGAAAAGGATGTGAGGGTGCTGATGGACAGCCATGAACATGAGCCAGCAGTGTGCTCAGGTGGCCAAGAAGGCAACCAGCATCCTGGTTTTTATCAAAAATAGTATGTCCAGCAGGAGCAGAGAAGTGATCGTGCCCCTATACTCAGGACTGGTGAGGCCGCAGCTTGAGTATTATGTTTGGTTTTGGGCTCCACAGTATAGAAAAGTCATTGAGGTGCTGGAGCGGATCTAGAGAAGGGCAACAAAGCTGGTGAGTGGTCTAGAGAACATGTCTTGTGAAGAGCAGCTGAGGGAACTGAGATTATTTAGTCTGGAGAAGAGGAGGCTGAGAGGAGACCTTATTGCTCTCTGCAACTATCTGAAAGGAGGTTGTAATGAGATGGGTGTTGATTTCTTCTCCCAAGTAACTAGTGATAGGATGAGAGGTAATGGGCTTAAGTTGTGCCAGGGCAGGTTTGGGTTAGAAATTAGGAAAAACTCTGTACTGAAGAGTGGTGAGGCATTGGAACAGAGTGCCCAAGGAGGTGATGGAGTTACCATCCCTGGAGGTGTTCAAAAAGCGTATAGACATGGCACTCCAGGATATAGTTTAGTGGTCGTGATAATGTTGGGTAGACATTTGGAACTGATGATCTTGGAGGTCTTTTCCAACCTTAATAATTCTATGATACTGTGTTTCTTGTATAAGAACAGTTTACTGACATCCAGTTCAGATCATCTGGCTGTTGTATATGAAGTACTCATAAAATAAGGAGGAGTTTAGATCATCTGCCTCCTCTATATTTTATTTGTGTCTTTGATTAGAGTCAAGTTGTACGTTGTCAAAAGAGGGTCTTGGAGGGGTGGTATCACTTTTAAATTCAGTAAGAAATAAAGATGCATTGATATTTTATGAATAATCCTCAGTAAATTTTCAGTACAGTATAGGGGAATTACATACTTAAGTGTAGTATTTTTAAGCCACTTTTAATGGTTTGAAGATTTATTGTAAGATTTTTTTTATTTATTTTTTTTTTTTGGTAGCAGATGTTGTAAGTTCTAATCATTTACAGGCATATGGTAAAGAAATGAACAAAATGTACTGCAACTTTTTGTTCATGTTCAGCAGCTGTCTCATAGTGTTTGAATATTAAATAAGCCTCAAACCTAGAAGAGGTGGTTTTCCTCATTATTGCTCATGCTAAAAATGGCCTCAGAATGTTGATCACCGTTCTTGTGGACTCAACTACTTTGAATGTAAATAAGTATATTATTTCCTTGAAGAGAGTAATTTTGAACTCTGTCTGTCCTTGTTCTCGCATGTTTATTTTATCACGAGAGAATCCTGTGCTAGACAACGTACCAAAATTATTTTTTCTACTTCCATGGCCTTAACAGTGAAATAAGTAAACTGACATTTGCATTTGCCATTGGCTACATCATAAAGTTTTGATCCACCACACAGGCATCCGCCCTTTGGTTTGGGCTAAAGATACTTCAGGAATCTGTTCTGAAAAATAGACTTGTAATGAAACATAGAGGCTTCATTGCCCTGTCTGGAAGGCAGGGAATTTCAGAATTTCTTGTCACTTTTTCTAATTGTATTGAAATTTCAATTATACATAACAATATAGAACATCTTCAAAAACACTGTTTGTTGCAAATTCCCCTCCATCCATGGTGCAAAAGTCTCTATCTGAATTTCCAGTACTGGGTGATTGTTTTGAGGAGTTTTGCATGAGTTAAACTGCAGACAAATGAAAAGAATGAGTGAGTTGGAGAAAGTAGGCCAGAGAATTTTGGTTTTCCTTTCTCATAGTACGAAAGGAAAGGAACATCAGAAGACAGAAAATTCAAAATGAAGATAGGAATTTTTTATGTTTATTTTTTTCCCATTCTCTATGCATTTTTGCTGTGAAACTGGTTTCTTAGGAAATTGTGAAAACAGAATTTAACAAAATTCCGCACGTTTATTATTGAAGTCACTATCCAAAATATGTAAGGCTGCCACTAATTATGACAATGTACATTGTGGAAGATATATTAAAACTGTGTGCTATGTTCTTTACTCCAACTTTTAACATGTATTGGGATAAGACCAAATGTGGCAATGACTTACCTGCCATACTCTGATGTTCTTGGAAGACCTCTATAGAACATCTAGTGCTGTCTGTCCCCTTGTAGAGGCAGGGAACAAATTTAGAAGGATCATGAGATTGTTTCGCATGACAGTCCCTATTTCATTTACGGGTGAATGGGCAACTCCAAACCTCCGTAAGACAATGAGAGTGTTACTCCAAGTCCATTCAGAAATTAGTTTTTGCTAACATAACATTTTTGTCAACAAAATTGCTACCATGAATGCTTGCCTTGTCAGATGTATGTAGACTTAGAAACTCATTTGCTAAAGATTATTGACTCTATATGACTTAAAGTTGAGTATGACCACCTACCTAGCTAAAGACTTTTCTAGTTCTCTAAGCTGTCAAGATTCCTGTAAATAGTTGAAAAATAGAAGGAGCTGTGTTTGTCATATCATCTTATACATATTGAGTATGTCATGTCCTACTTAATAAATAAAATATATTAGCATAAAATATGCTATTTCTAAACTGTATGTATATAGTTCATCATGTTTTGTGTTGTTTGTCATTTTTTCTTTTAAAGACTTAGTAGTTTAACTCACAGAAGGGCAGAGGTGGAGTCTTGAATTCAATGGGAGTTCCAATTCCTAAAAAACTTCCCTTACCACCTCTGCAGCAAAAGACCGACCTAGTTCTATTTTCAGTTTATCCATAGCAAGGATAGAAACTCTGTTCTGTATGTAACCTTTTAGTTGATTGTTACCATGAGTGTATTTAATAAAACCCATGTAAAAACATGTAAAAAGAGGCGAAAGGTGTGGTCAGAAATTTTAGCTGGAATGCATTTTTAACACTGCATGGGTTCATTTCCTTTACTGTTGCTGTCTCGCAGGTACTTAGCATTTATAGACATCATACCCTTGTAATTGAACTTGCATGAATCATTTATTTACTACGCTGCACTTACGGGTAATATATGTCAAGGGAATTCATTTTTTATTACAGCTGATGTGGCCATTATGATGTCGTAATATATACAGGGATAGAGATATAGCTTGAACAGAACTTCTGTCTCTTAAATCTGTGGAACTCAGTACTGTCTACATTTCTATTGTGGAAGCAGAAGTGCAAGACTTGTTGGTGTAGCATTCTGCCAACCCATTACAACAGCTTTCTGGTCAGGAAAAAGAATTATTTTATCCTACATGGCAGTGATAGTATCTGTGTTTAATTCGGTATTTTTAAAAAGAAGACAAAATTGGAAATTTGCCAAGAATTTTCCTGTAGGAGTTTAAATGAGGGCGTATATCTTTTAAAGTTCAATTCTAAGAACATCTGCATTTTTTTATTTTTTTTTAGAGTAACTGAGCTGAATTGCCTGATTTCAAATCTAATTTTTTGTTTTCATTGGGGATAGCACAAAAATGTTTAATTTTTACCTGCTTCCAAGCTGGCTGGTCTGCCAGATTGGGAGAGAGTAAGCGGACTAGTACACAGTGCCTACTGAAGGCTCCCCCCACTGAGAAATTCCTAACTCTTGAGGTTTTCATGTCTCAGGAAGTCCAGTGGTATGACTGAAAAGTTGCTTGCTATGGACAAAAAGCAGCTTGTTGATCAGGTGTAATGAAATGGAAAATGCTCGATGGATCATTTCTGTGCTTTCCTCTCCTGTGCTATTATTAAGCAAATGATATCATATGTAACTAGAACATGGGCAGTGGATGCTTCAGAAAATAAAGAGCTTTGTCAGCCTGTATCTGTAGCTAGAGTAGTTCAGATATCTTTTTGTGGACATAATAGACTTAGCTACCCATATAAAAGCAAAATACTGAAGCAGGAGCAACTTGTTTGCAGAAGAAAGCATGAAATGGGTTTTTAGAGATCAAAACTGTCTTTTGAATACACAGTGTCTTCTGATGCTTTTTACAGTCCAGGAGGGATGGGCTCAGGCAGGAGGAGTGAAAGGTTTGGTGCCTAGAAGTAATGTATTTATGTTAGCCAAATCTCCAAAGCAGCATTTCCTTAAATACAGCACATAAATCTCAAAGAATGCTTTTGAGTAGCTTATTTTTGAGTTGTGATATCTCTGATTAGAATGCCCTTTTTTGAGTAGCTCAGCGCTATTTTAATTGCTAAATCAGAAGTATTCCTTCAACACTCAGACTAAACTGCCAGGAAAAAAAAAAAAAAAAAAAGTTAGATTTACATTAGTCTTTTTCTTGTGGAGAACTGGATTTCCCAGGTTAGGGTTTCCTGATTTCAAATTTTAAAGCACTTTATAGACAGACATACAGAAAATCTAAGTAAGAACTGTCATAAATAAAATAATTTGAATAATCCTAGCTTAGAGTTCCATCTCTTTTCAGGAGGAAGCTTGCTGCTCTGTTCAGTTGTTTATGTAGTAGTCTCTACTTCAGTAAAATTTAGAACTCATTAGGAGCAACTCTTCAATTTAAAACAGAGAGAGAAGGTCTATACCTGTATTCTTAACAATCTGCAGTGTACACACCAGTGTACAGGGTGTCTATGCTATGTGTTGTTACAAAGATTTACTATCCAGTTTACTGTGCATTTAGTAGCAGCATCTTCATGTTTGCTGCAAGCCAATTGTTGTCTAATATCTGTTTTTATAAAATCTTACACGTTTGCTACTGAAGAGTAGCAGAAATATTGTAAGCTTTATAAATATATATGCTTAGCAGAGAGTTGTGGAGCAAGTCTAATAGGTGAATCCTCTGAACACTGCTTATGTTGAGTATGTTACATTCCAGAAATGCATCTTCTTGGTATAAATAGTAGATTTTGAACCAGGAAACTCTTCTGGAAAGTTTTGATGAGAAGAACAGTTTTACAAAATTCTAAGTGTCTGGAGACAGAGTCTAATAAGAAAAAAATGCCAGAAAACCTTATATTTGGAAGACCCTCCTAGGGCTTTCACTTATTTGTTATATACATTGCCAGAGCTTAACCCTAATAATTACTTTGAAATAAAAGAAAGATTTTTAATGCTATCTTAAAAGTGAAAAATCTAAAGACTCAACTATGCTTTTTGTCAATAATATTTTCATTAACCTAGTAGATACAATAACAATTTATGAGAACGACATTAAGACATCAAGACATCATCAGAGAAGATGAGGTCAAATACATACTTATTTGATTTCCATAGCAATCAAATCAGGTACGTAAGATACTTTATAACCATTATTTAGTTCCCAGTTCAGGTTTGATGATTTTTCACTTGTATTTATGGCAGTTAACTATGTTGAGGATCCACTGCCAATGTGTGTAAAAGCAGCGAAGAAGAAGGAAGAAAAAAAAAAAAAAAAAGACAAGCAGTCTTTCTCCAGAGGAAGGCTAAACCCATCTGAAATTGAAAACAGATCAATCAAGTGGTTCGTCAATAAATATATAACATTTTCTGCAGTGCTACATGTGACCTGAGGCTTTGGGAAGCATGAGCTCACTCTGAGGTAGACAGACAGAGCACAAATGAGTTATATTCTCTTTTTAAAAGCAAAGATTGTCTTCTAATTTATAGAGGCAAGAGATAATTAATTCTCAGATTCAGTACAGGGAGCCAAAGAATTAAATTCCGTATTTTCATCCCAAAATAAAGCTTAAAGCTAGAAGCTGGAAAGCAAGATGATGTTAACCACAGTAAAACTGAATTGTGGGGACCATCAGACTTAGACTCTAAGTTCATGGAGAAATCTGTCTACAGATGGTCTCTAACTCTCATGTTACCAAAAAAATCTATTTCCAATTTTTGTTCCACCCTCTAAGGAGAAAGTAGGATCATCGTTTTTCTTCCTTTCAGTCTTCGTATACGGAACTGCTGTCTTTTAGGTGATAATGCTGCCAAACTGTGTTTCCACGTAGCTGAAGATCTTGATTGCAGAACAGTGCAGCTCTTACTACTGCGAACCTCACATTTCTCTTTTCATGTCTTATCTTTCTGAGTACATCAATGCCATTACATACCAGGTTTCTGTGACAATATGTTTTATCAACTTAATGGGATAGATTGCACTGCAGACCCTCTAAATCTCCAGCCTAAAGGTAATTCTCTTCCTCCTGCTACCATCCTTTTCTGTAAGGTAAGAATATACAGAAGTTGCTTCTTATTTGTCAGAACTAAGAAGCAGAGACAGCTAGAAGTTCTATGCTAAATATGCAGTTCTTGTTTCACTTTTAGAAGCTTAAAAAAAAAAAGCATACTATTACCTCTTTTGGAGGCTTTTCTTGCACAAGGTCTTCCTCACTGTAGATCTTCTTGACACAACAATGGCTGCATGTTATCTGTATAATCTATGTTCCATTTTGATGGAACATCTGGAGGAGGGACGAGAAAGGGCTCGGGCTATACTGGAAAAGCAACATCAGTAATACAGAGATGTTATTTCTAGCCTTTCTAGAAAAACCCTAGAACAGCAAATTATCTTCTATGTATGGATCCAGATTAGTTGCACTGTGTTTCACTGAGATCCAGATTCCTTCTTGCCTCCTTCTTTTGGCCTCCTATGTATTTGTTGACGTGAAGTGTAGGAGTAACCGTGTGCCCACAGATTTCTCTCCATGTGGGTAACTGTCTGGCTGGCAAGTATGGAAGAGTAATCTGAAAAAAACTTTTGCAACACGTCCTTTTTTTTCACTGTAATTTGAAAAATGTCTTCAAATAATATGCATAGCCGGGGTAGTTTAACATGAGTCTGAATTGATTTTATGTTGGAACTGAAGTTTCATCTGACTTGTGCGTGTTAAGTGTGTGTTAAGTGCATGTAGATTCTCCTTCCTCTCCCCCATTTTTAATTAAACATCCAATCTTGTTTTCAGCAGACAATACTCTGTGTAGTTTATGGTAGTAAATTATATTGGTAGTCATTGTTTTGTTGTGCGATAAGCTATTGCTAATTGGAATTTCCTCTTTAATAGACTCTGTTAAGAATTATGTTAAAATAATTGCTGCCAGAAAGCGCAGTACAGAACTCTTAATTACTGGCTAGCAGTTCTGTCCTTCAGATCCTTCCTCCAAGCTATGCTTTCATAGAGCATGTCCTTTTAATTTGAATTCAGCTCTGTAAAACTCAGGAGAATCTATTGTCTATCAAAGCCAAACTCATAATAACAAAGGATTTGCCAAAGCCGATCAGACCTAAGGTCTCTATAGTCTGGTGCCATGCCTCTGGCAGTGGCTATTTCCTGATATTTTAAAATAAGGTAAATCTCTTCTCAGATTGCTAATGCGTATTATCCATTTGTGTGGCACTGCACATTTCTTTCTAAACCTTGCAGTTCATTGTCTTACACCCTCAAGCATGAGATTTGATTACCCTTATTATCCTAGCTTGCATAGCTACAAATGTTATTAACAGTCATAAAGTTATTCAATTCTTTTTTAAAATGTAGCTATGGTTTTTCTCTCAATGACCTGATCTGGCAGCCAGTTCCATTGACTGTGTAAAAGAAATGTTTCTGCGTTTAGCATTCGTTCATTTAAAGCTAATTTTGTGTGATAAAGAGAGGAACCTGATCAAATTTTAATATGTCCTACATAATTATGAGTACCTATATGAAATTCCCTTTAAGTTGCATATCATTTTGGGTGCTGTGAAGCTCTGAACTTTGTTATTTCTTTTATTCCCTAGTTGGTTTAGCCTTAGAACCAATCAATTATTATTCTGTGATTTTAATTTCTTTTTTTTCCTGTTACATTTTTTTAACTGGACACACTAGTGGACATGAAAATTTACCTGTTGTATGATCTAAGACCTTTTTTTTTAAAAAAAAATTACATCTTTTTGCTGGTTTTCATATCCAAAATTCTTTTACAGTTTTTTCCTCCTTATACAAAGACATATAGTAAAAGAAAATGTAGTCTGTATTCTGAAGAATTTTATTTCTAAGTAAATGACTATAGAATAATTATAAATTTAAGGCAACTGAAATTGATGGTCTTTCAGTCTTTTCAACAGATCTTTTGTGTCTAGTAATCAGTATGTGATACGTTGTGGGAATTATGTAGACTGTTTACGAACTTTTTTTCTAATTTGCATCAACTTGTGTCTGTTTAAGCTAAATTTAGTCAGTCATTCTGACAGATGATTTCTGTTACGTATTTACTTGAAGACGAAATAAAGCCTAGTTTCTATACTTGGTATATCCAGAGGCAAATAGAAAGACTGTTTCTTACATAACATGTCTGCAAAAAACTTGCCCACTTTCCATTCTTTTTCATTTGAAAAAATTACTTCACAGTCCCATAGAGTACCCTGAAATCGGTTTCCTCATACTTAGTCTTCTTTTCCCTAATGAACTTTCATTTTGCTTCTTGTAGTATCATTGTAGTTCTTCAGCTTGTTTGAAGATAGTAATTGTAAGACTTTCCAATATTTACTTAAAAAACTGATAAACTTGTATCGCCGTGGTTCCTAACTTGCTGTGCAGTGCCATTTCCAAGTCATTAATAAATAGTCCTTGTTTCAATAGCAGTCCCGGGAGCATTCACTCTTACATTTTCTTTGTTTTGAGGGACAGCCGTTTGCCATTAGTCATTGTTTTCTATCACCTAACAATTTTTGAATCAATTCCAGGACTCTGTTCCTTGCCCCACAGTTAATTTTCTTTAATAGTCTGTAATGGAAGGAACTTAGAGGAAGGCTCATTGAAAACTGATGGAAAGAAGCGCGTTGGGTTGTCGAAGCTACTGTTTCATATACATACGGTGTATGTATATCCGCTTGGGCGAGTGGCCAACGGGCGACCCTGCCTGGGCCCCCAGGGCCTCCCTGCCGCGGCGGGGCGGGGTGCCCGGCGCAGTCCGTGGTGCTGAAGGGCCGCGG
>VWZK01013545.1:48819-75085 GCA_013396935.1 Baryphthengus martii | reverse complement strand
GGAAAACTACAATTAGTGCCATAGACAACATTCCTAAGTGCCCCAGAGAGCACTCAGGCTTTGCCTTTTGATCTTTAGAGACCTTAGCCATAATATTAGGAAAAGTGGTGCATTAGGAAAAGAGATGTACAAGCATTCTTCTGCTAGCTTTTTCAGGAGTGTGCTAGGTTAAAGCAACATGTATTGACAGTGATGGGCTACAAGTAAGTGATAAAGCATTATTTGTTTCTTAGGTACCTGGTTATGTGTAAGATCTGACTATTTTAGCCATTACTGCGAGGAGAATGGCTTTATGACCTTATAATTAGCAATTGTGTGAGATTAACAGTAAAACTTACTAAGTCATTTCTGATAGCACGGTTTCCTTTTTTTACATTGCTTAATTAGAAGTAAAGAACACTTCAGCATGTTTTATAACACAGCTTTAAATAAACAAACAGACAAACCTAGTTTCAAGGGATCAGTCTCTTCTACTGAGATTCATGGTATCTGAAGTGTATCAGAGAAACTAAGGAAAGAGTGGTGTGGTAAAGAGTGGTTTGGGCAGAGGACAACTTCGGAACATCGTGGGGTGATGATTAGAGAAGCTTGGAAGATGTGAGAAAGAAAAATGAGTGACCAAACTGGTAATTGTATGCTAACCTGCCACAGTGTATCCTTGCATCAGTTTTTCGAATGACCGTGAAATGCAGCTCCTTTCATATCTCCTGACTATGAGTTCATCATGTCTTTATCCGCTGCATCTCCTTTACACATCTTATGTTTCTTTTGTCATCATTTCCAGCTCTTTCCATGATGTTCTCGTAACACAGTGTTCTCTGATCATTTTCACAAAGCCTGGGATGGTCAGAAAGTCTGAAGAGAATTAGTTGCTCAGCTACCAATTAATTCCTCACTTTTTTAGAGTGTTTGAACTGCCCCTCTGCCCAACTGCTCCTGCTGGGTTGTCAGTTTTATTTTCGGGGTCTGTCAACAACTGCTTGAGGGATCTTATTAATGTCTACAAATATCTGAAAGATGCGTGTCAAGTCGAAGGGGCCAGTTTCTTTTCATTGGTGCCCTGTGATAGGACAAGGGGCAACGGTCACAAACTGGAACACAGGAAGTTCCACCCGAACATAAGGAGAAACTTACTGACTGTAAGGGTGACGGAGCCCTGGAGCAGGCTGCCCAGAGAGGTTGTGGAGTCTCCTTCTCTGGAGACTTTCAAGACCTGCCTGGATATGTTTCTTTGTGGCCTGCTCTAGGTGATCCTCCTCTAGCAGGGGGGTTGGATTTGATCTCCAGAGGTCCCTTCCAATTGCTACTGTTCTATGATTCTATGATTCTTCCCAGTGACTTTGGTCACTGATTGCTCTAGCAGCCCCCCACAGCTTAGTCTGGATGACAAAGCATGTGATACTGGCATTGTGCTTACATCTAAAATTCCCAACGGGAGGAGAACTCAGGCAGGGCCTGGAGAAACTGCTGGAGGACCTCTTGTTTGTGTTGGTTTTAAGATACGCTCAAGAAGCGGTGAGCTGAAGGAGAGATGCTTCTGTTGAGTTCTGAACATTTCTCTGTCTGACAAGTTGGAAGCAGATCTTCTGTCTTCCTGTTTGAGTTTTTCTCTAATAATCCCAGAGTTTTTCTCTAATAATCCCATGTGCATCCCAGGCACCTCGTTTGTTTGGTTTTCTGAGGAGAAAGGCTTCTTTCTTCCCTGGGTCTTATCAAAAGAATTACATTCAAAAGATGTCTGTCAGCAGTTGCTTGGGACCACAGATCTACATGATGCGGTATAAACTATAAGAAATATGCCTCACACTGAAGTTTACATACTTTGCCCAGAAACAAGTCTTTCTTATTGCCTTCTTCTGGCAGGGGTGGTTGCCTCCCTGCCCCCAGGAGCCCAATACCCAGGGGTCAGATTATCAACTGGTGTAAATCATTATCACTCCAGTAATGTTAAAAAGAATGATGTCTGCACAGTGCTTGTTTACTGCCTGTCTCCTTTGTTTTCTACATGGGTCTCTCAGGGAAGGGCTGCGAATCTTCTGAGGGAAATGAACTCATAATGGGAGATGCATGGGCACCTATAGGTTGTGAGGACTTCTTGTCCTCCTCAGTCCTGTCTTCCCTTTATTGTCTGCTATCACTTTTACATGGTTTGAGATTGCCCAGGTGTTTTTTGGGCTCAGAGCTGCTGTCTGAGGTGTTGTGAGAAGCACCACTGGGGTCTTTGAGACTGGAGGATTTATTATGCTGGCTTGTGTGATGGAGATCTGGAAGATTCACTGTTGTTCTGGAAATAAAGAATCTTGCCATCCTCGGCGTCTTTTCTGGGGACAATGGGCTTTACGATTTGTGCTTGTTAGATTACCAGGCCTCCTGGTCTTTCTGCATTTAGGGAGATGAAAAAGTGGGTGTTTTTTGCTAGCTCACAGCATGACTGTGTGGTAGGTAGGAAGCTCATTTCATGGTGATGCTTTGTGGGTTGTACTGGCATCATGGATGGTAGGCTGAGAGCAGAGAAGCACAGGTGCTTCTACTGTGGATACTTGTCCAAAAAGCAGGCCTGAGCAATGGGGATCTGTTTCTTTTGTCTCCATGGAGAAGAAGACTGCCCAGTGTAGAATGCAGGCATGATCATGGCTCGTGACTTTTGCACTCCATGTGACCAGGACAGGTATGGATGAATAGTTACCTGATGCTTTTGACTATGGCAGCAGACCACATAATATCTTGCATCCGTCAGCCGAAAGAGACCACAGGCTTTTGCATATGCCACTTCCCTTTCTGTACCACACTTTTCATCAGTGGACCTTTTTGGAAGAACTACATGAGGTCTCTATCACCACTGTCATTTTAGAGAGGTAAATGGACACATTGGATTTTACTTAGGGCAGTGTGTGACAATTCTCCTTGGGGGCTGTAGAACTCTCTAATGCAATCCATGAAGTCTCTTTTGACATTTAAAGCTCTAAATAGCTTGGGGTCTGGCTGCCATGGAGACATGATCTCAGCCATCTGACACACAGAGTTTTTGCTCAGGCAGGGACTTGAATCAATGGCTCCAGAAAGGAGGCAACAGGGCATTATCAATGAAATGTTTTCAACTGTAATGCCTCCTTGTTGGCCTACAGACAGTGCTTTCTTTGCAGCTAGCTGGAACCACTAGGTTTTATCTGGATAGGGTGTCACTGCATTTCTATTTTTGCATCAGCCTAAACTGTGACTGGAGTTTCAGCAGGATGCATTATTTATACATGGGGACACCAATACAAAATGGTGGGAGGGAGATGTGAATGTTTTCAGAAGCTGCAGATGGGACTTTCAAACTATTGAGACAGCTGGAGGCCCCACTTCCACTGGGGCTGCAGTAAGATGTGGACACCGAAGTTTGTTCTTTTGGGAAGAATCTCCATTGCAATCTACAAATTATCTTGAAAACTGCAGTAGCTGTATGGGCTGAAGGCACTTCTTTTTGCACTGAAAAACAAGTGAAATTTTGCTGATGGTGTGACCTGGCACCCCGAATGTGAAATGCATGTGTCGTGGCATACTGAAGAAACAGCCAAAATGCATCTGGTGCCCCGTAGCTCTAAGGCAGCATTGCTGTCTTGCTGAAGTCTCTAGATTTTAGGATCAACTCTCAAGTCTCAAATTTTAGAGTTTTTCTGGAGACGAGTCCTTATCTTTCCATATTAAATTTTGCATCACTCTCAGAGACAAAGCAAGGTTCTAACAGGTGAAATACGTTATGATTCTAAGCATCTCCCAGCATTTTTCAAAGCTGTATTTTAGCCACATCAGCTTTTTTTTTGTTGAGAGAGATGAGATGGAACTCATGATTTTATTTTTTTCCCACTTATGTATGCTCAGATGCCATGGCTATTCAGACTCTTTCGGTCCATTCTTATCTTATGGTCATAAGAGGTGTCTGAGTAACGTTTGGGGATGCTGTTTGTTGTAGTAATTCATGATGGTAATCACAACAGAGATCTTAAAACAAAAGACCCTGTGTGCTTTACCAAGAGAAGCCACAGTAACTAGTTTCAGTGCAAATGAGAGTTGTATTGCCTTCCATCAGAGATGACTTGAAAATAAAGTACTTTGATGATAATACTGCAGATGTCTGCAGGAAACCCAGCACAGCTTTGAACACTGTAGTTAGATAGCTGTGCAAAAAAGTGCATGAAGGGAAGAGCTAATGTGCAATACTTCTATTTAAGATAGAGGGAGGAAATAGAAATTGTGATAGCATGCTATTTCCAGTAATAATAGAAAGTACTTGATGTTTACATGGTGAATGGATCAATACTAATTCTGTAGTCAGGGCACATACAGTAGTTTGGATTATTCAAGTGATAGATGCACTCGGTATAGCTGAAATTTCCACCCTGCAACATTTATTTCTCACTGCGTGTTAGATGGAATTTTCCACCCAACTATCTGAAAGGATTTGCATAAGAATGGTGATAGAGCAGTATTCTTTAATGATGTGCTTTTCTTTGTTAAACTTCAAAAATGTCTACGATGCATGATGAGGTTCGGAAGAATTGCCAAGCTAATGCTTTTATATTTTCTTTAAAGAGCTTATCTTCACTGTGTTGTGGGAGTTACTTTATATTGTTGTCATAAAGGCAGTAGCAGTAAAGCTGACTTTGTAGCAACCCTGGTAGGTGCCCCCTCCTCTACCTTCATGTCTTCAGTACTGCTGGAGGAGACAGATCACAACACCCCATACCTAGCACTTGATTGCCCTACTGTTTGCTCATTTATACTGCTTCTGTGGTGCTATACATGGCATTACTCATGGTTGGACTGTGTCATTTTACTTTTAAAACAATGACCTCCTTGGCATTTAACCCAGATCAGCTCAGATTGCTGATCTGAACCAGGCTCTTCCTAGAACGACATCTTGGTTTAAAAAAACCTCAGGACTAAACCAAATGTGAAAATTTGCCAATGGTAATTTTTACAAAATTATAGAGAAGACCTTTTTGTTTTGCTTTTCAGCCTCTTCTGAAAAAAGTCTATTTTTTAAAAAATATGAAAGAAAATCTGTTTGAAATTGGTGGATTTTAAGAATGCAATCTGATGACAAACAGTGTTTTCTTCTGTAGCCATTGGCCCAGTGAGTCACCGTCTAACCTGCACTATAGTGAAGCTATTCAGAAACCTCCAACAGCAGGAAAAATAAGCAAGACAAGTGACTGTGAGATTTGTCATCAAATTCAATTGCATGGAGGGTGCAATGGCTCTACTTTTGCAACAACTGTTACATGGAATGGGGCTGATTCTTCCCTGAATCAAGAGTTCTGTAGCACAACATAACTGCGAAACAAGTTGGATTTTGTTGAGTTTACTTTTTGTTTAATTTTTGCCTATACTGATAATAGGCATTAACTGGAAAAAAATTTTAACAGACGTAACTTTTTCCCCAATGATCTGAGACTCTGCTTTAATATTGGACCTCTCATGTCAAATTCATTTGCATTTTATTTTCAAAGAATGACAGTAGCTGTGTGTCCTGTGCGTGAACATTCTAGCTATGTATGAGAGCGCAGAGCATCCCCTGCGTGTGCCTTGGTAGTCAGTCATGCCCACAAGAAAATCACTCGTATTCCTGTGCTTTCCTCACTTCTTCAGCCTATGTTTCTTAGCTCTAGAATAGGGCTGTGTAACTGGAGGAGAGCACAGGTATCTGAGCTGGAAGAAGGGAGGAAAATTTGTGTATCATGTGTCTTTCAAAATCAACATCTGTTGCAATGCCTGGGAAAATAAATGACCAAAACCCCAAATCTGTACAGTGAATTTCTTAGTGGTAGCTGGAGAAGGTCTCGTTTTACTGCAGAATAAGACTGCACATGTACAAGTGGATATAAGTATTTATGTGTGCATCTACAGCTGTACATAATGTGTGTATATTTTTACATTTGTATTGATATTTATAATATAAGATCACAGGATAACTGGGAGATTGGCAGTCTAACCTGATGCTCAAAGCAGGCTCAGCCATTAGATCAGGCCATGGTGCTCACATTTTATTCAGTTGGATCCTGAAAATCTCCAAGGGTGGAGCCAGAACAGGCTCTCTGGGCAACCTGCTCCACTGCCAGCCCACCCTCAGGGGAAGAAATGTGTCCTTATTTCCAGCCTGAACCTCTCCCCTGATGCCGCTGTCTCTTGATCTCTCATGAGGTAGTGCTGGGAAGGTCCTGTCCCTATCTCATCTATCCTTTCCCAGTAGGCACTGTGGTGCTGTCAGGGGTCCCAAAGCCATCTCTGCTCCATACTGAACCACTCCTGGGCCCACAGCCTGTCCTCACAGGGACATGCTCCAGCCCCGCTATCTTAGTGGCATCCCCTGGTCTCTATCAATTTATTGACACCTCTTCCACCAGGTCCCTGAAACAGGGCTGAGTGCCTGGATCAGGCCTGCTGAGTGCCTGGATCAGGCCTGTTGAGTCTTCCCCAGTCTCCTGCTGGTGTTGGTGTTGGAGCAGGGTTGCCTGCTGGTACTGCGCCCATTGCATGGGGTCCCTGTTGGCCCCTTTCTCCAAATTGTTATATGTTTATGTACAAGTATTTGTTGAAATGATATTTTCAAAATATGCTTGTGCTGATATTTAAACCAGCATGTTTAAGACATAGCATACTTAAATTCAAGCTTTTATTTTTAGTGTTTTGTTGAATTTTCGAGGAGTGGCATATGCTTACATCTCTGAGTTGGTACTGCTCTTACTCTGTCTTATATGTATTTCCCTACCACAACACGACCCTTGTCCTGCCTCTAGAAACATTTAGTGATGTTGGCATAATATGTTTAGACTTGACGTCCATTACTTGTCATCCGTTGAGAAGGGAGGATATCCTAGCTTGTTAATAGGACTGGCACGAGGACAAACACAAAGATGACCTGATGAACTAGGCAATTTGGAGGAGGTGATACTGGCACAGACACTGTACTGATGCTAAAACTGAATGTATACGGAAGGAATCAAGGTCAGCTTTAAAACACACTTTTGTGTGCATGAGAGCTATTTTACATTAATTTCTTTCTTTTTTGTTTTTTTTCCCAAAAACGTGTAGATCTGGTTTCTGCAAAGCTCTTGCATACACCTGACAAAAAACTATGGCTCTGTGCCTTGGTTTATTACATAACTGCTCACAGCCTGCATGCCTATGCTACAGTATTGCTCCATAGTGTTGGGTGAGGTGTGCAGGCACTGGCATAGCTGTATCGTGGAGTAGCATGTCCTGGGGTCTGTGTCTCGTCAAATGTCACAGGTAATGGCTGACTAGTGTTGCTAGTTCTACCTGCTAAAATGGCAGCACACTTGAAAAAAATCTATCTAACTTTAGAGAGCAGTTAGCGTGAGAGTATGAGATGAAGCTGCATGTGCATTTCTTGCTATGTTTTACACTCTACTTTTAGTTGCTATTCTGCTACGGCCTTGTCTGACACCTCAGCATGCCAGCTGTACTCATTTTACACAACAACCAAATCCTCAATTATTGCAATTGATGTTGCTTTGCCATTTACATGTGTTTTCCAACTAGGTGCTTGCAGGAGTCTGCGTTCTGCCGGTATATGCCTGGTAACTCTGGGCCAGAGTACTCTGCAGGGGCTGCAGAGCCCCAGCCCTCAGAATTTGTTTTATGCCAGTGTCCCACTCTTAACTGCAGTTAAGCAAATACATGTTTTGTGGTGTGTGAGAGGGCAGTAGGTCCCGGGCTGAGAGGCAATTTCTTCGGATTTAACTGGTATATTGGGGAGCAGTGTATTGACTGGGTAAGTTTATGTGGCATTGGGTAAGACAATCTCAACTCGATGTCTCTGCTTTCTGGAATTTGTGTCCAATCTACATGTTATTTTAACTTGGGTTTTGTGTTTAATTAACCTGTGGGGTGAGACTGACAAATAACTGCTGCCTTTATATCAGCTGAAGATGTGGTATTTGTAAAGCTATTATGGTGAAGATAAAGCTTTATAAGAGTGCAGGAAATAAAGCCCACAAAATTATTTCAGAAGCCACACTATCCAGGATAAATGTTACAGGAAGTATTAACCTTCCATAAAAATTCCTTTGCCAATGAGGAATTTAATACACAGCCTTTGCCAGAGAAGATATTATACCTCAATCATGTTCTGAAACGCTTTGTTTAAGAATTAGACATGAGAAAAACCTGGTTTTCTTGAGTTTAGGCTATTTGCATTGAGATATTTTAAACATTTTTTGTAAACATTGATGCATAGTAGTTCATAGACATGTAAATGATGTTTATATATGTGACGTGTCCTGTATTTTATACACATACATGATTTTTTTACTTAGTGTGTACAGCAATTTCCTTTGTATTTTGTTTTCTGTAATAGGCATCTGGAAGAAGATACGATCAGGCAGTATTGTCTCATGATTTCAGACTTGGATTTGATTCAGAAATGGCTGATAGAGAGTGTAGGATTTGGAAGGACCTTTCTGTAATGACTCCAAGTAGTGGATTTTCTCTTGTGGGAGATTCTGGTCTGATTCTGCCATAAAACGTTTATACTGTGCACCGATTCCAGCCTCTTACGTTTGCCTGAAAGATAAAATGTATCTTTCCATGATTCTCAACCCCTGTTTCATCAGAGATTGTGTCCTCAGCTACACTTTCTGGAGGTTTCTGCAACTTTTCATGGCTAGACAAGTCTTTGGTCAGTAAATATTAAGAGCTGTCTGTCCTTGGCATGTACTTAGAACAAACTCCAGATAAATGCTTACAAATAATGATCTGTCCTGACTATTGCATGGAGGTTTCCAAAAATAGTTGTTTATAAGTGAAAGTAATCTTGAGGTTTTGTATTAATAGAATGATGCTTCAGGTCTTCTGCATATTGCTAATGCAGTAGAAGAACTGAAAATGAGAGGTCCAAAATACTTTCAGAAGGTAACACTGATGTGAGAGCATCGTGGTCTAAAAATACCCAAGGTCTTTAGAAGCGATCTACTCTTTGAAAGAATCATGAGTACCTATCTTCTGAAAATCGAGTGATTTTGTGAGTTTAAGTTTGATACAACTTGATGTAGTCTTTTCTTGGCCAGTTTCTGTATTAGCATGTTATCTTACAAGCTGTGCACTGTAATGTAACCCATCTAGCTGTTTTTTTACAATTAATTTTAATATTTTTAAAGTAAAGAGAATTTGCAGTAGGTGAGTTAGTCACATCAAGGTCCGAATGCATATGATCCTTTCAAAGTATCCCCGCCTCCCCCCATGAGACATAATAGTAATAATTAATATTTTGTGGATTTATCACTTGGTGTGAACTTCTTGTCTTGTTTGAATGTCTAGAGGCTCCGATTGAAATTTCACTCTGTTGTGCAAGGTGCTGTACAGGTGGAGACTATCAGACATCCTCTCTACTTAAGAACTTGCATTTGACAGAGTCAAGACAGATGAAGGACAGGACAAAGAAGCACCAGAGACATTTGCCATACTTTGTATTTTCTTGTTGCCCTTTATCACTCTGCTGTCTTCCAGAAGTACGTTAAATGATGTTATTAGTACTCATTGTATTCTGTTATCTATCTTTCCTTTCAAAGAGGAAAAATCACAAGCTACATGGTCTATAGTTTAACACAATCTTACATATTGATCCCTGTGCTGTTTTTGCATGCCAGCAGTGTCAAGGTCAGAGACGGATTCCTGGCACAGGGTTACTGAGGCACAGTTTTTGCTCATCTGCTCCTTTGATCTGCAGGTCATTCTGCCTTACGGGTGAGAAATGTCACCAGGAATATGAATAATTCATCTGAGACAGGATATTTTGGAGCACCAGGCAATCTGCTAGGTACTGGGGGCTCTGGAGACCAAGGATGCAGTCTCTGGACTCTGCTCATCATCTTCACTCTGCTCTGGGGGATGTCATACTGGTGAAAGTAGGGTAGGACAGGCATGCAGTGTTTCTGGGAGACTACATGGGAGAGAATCATGGCTGCATTACACACTGCATACCTGCTCCCAGGGAGATTTTGTGCTGGTTTGCTAGAATCCTGTCAGTTGCTGAGGGTAGCATGTCTCACCAGGTCAGACTGTTGTGTCTTAGCTTGGTGGCCCTCCTACAGCTGCTAGTCACAAAACGTCTTTTGATGTAACCAGCTTGGGGCATTGTTTTGTGAAGTTTTCTTCATGTTCACTAGGTTGTGGACACTCTCCTTCTAGTTGCTTCAGGTAGGCAATCAATCACCTCCTTGCTTAAATACAGGACTGGGACCTCCAGCTGCCTTTCGACTAGGGCTGGCATCTGGAGGCACCCACCCCACTTAAGCATGTTCTCTCCCAGCGCTCTGCCTTTGCATGTGGTTTTGATTTACTGTTTACCTTTTCAGGCTTATAACAAGTAGGCATCCCAAAGCCTTTTAAACACACTTGCTTTCTGTGTCAAATTGTCCAAGAGGTCATGTGCAGATTGAGACTGAACAGTGAAACATCTGCATACACTTAACCTTGCTTCACTTTTGGCATTGGTCTTGAGTGTTCTTTGGGCTTTGATCAGACATTTTTAATCAGTCCAGGATCTTTCCTCTTCCTCAATATCCTTGCACATGCCTGCTTCTCCAGAGTGCCGAGTCTCCTCATATTCTTGAAGCCAGCTTTTCCTTCTGCCTTTTCACTCTTAATCTAAAATGGCCAGTGAGAACTGGCACGTTTTTCTAGATGTAGATCCTCTTTGTCAACGGGACTCTTAGTTAGTTAACAAGACAATCCATATGCCCTCAGGAGCATTTGTTAGACTTGAAAACTGGTTCATCTCAACAATAGCCATGTCTGTGTGCAAGGGACTCTGTCTGAATGGTGTGGGTAATTATCTATTTAAAGAGAGGACAAATATCCCCTGTTTTCCTAACAGAGTTTGCAGTATACAAAGCCAGTCCATGGTACATAGATTCCCAGATCATGGCCCTGGGCTTTTGAGTTTCCAGCCATTGCCCTTTTAACTGTTTTCTGACATTTTTATCTCATGAGGTGTGGACTTTTCTGTACTCTGTGCTGAAAAACAGCACAAGCTTCAGGTTCCTGAGAAGTTTCTAAATTGAGCATTAGATACTTTTACCAGAGACTAGAGTCAAACTTCAATCTTTCACTAGTAGGCTGTAGCCTCTTAGGAATAAAATTTACAATACCATGATATCTCTATATGCATATATCCTTTACTATAGTGTCCTAACTAGAAGCTGCTATAGTTCATTTTATTTGGTAGAGCTTTCTGGTGAATTATTTTCTTTCTCAGTAATTTCTCCGTTTATCTACCCTCCTGAGAGATCTTTACTGTATTAGCTTCAGCTTTGCTGCATCTTTATCTTTAAATAGCTCTTTTAAATTTGCTTAGGCAAATCTGGGGTTTCGTGTATCTTCAAAGGTATTAAAATAGTATCTGAAGGGAGTGTCACCTGGGTAAGAAGACACACCACTAGACGATGCTATAAATGAGAGACAGATGGATTGCTGCTCAGAGACAACAAGATTATGGGTAGGAACCTGTTTACTTTTTGCCATACAGCCACTGAGCTGAACGAATCATCAGAACTGAGCTGAATAATGCATATCTCTACCAGTGTCTAGTTCTCTGGGCTGGAGAAGAATTTCTTACACGTTTCTTCTGCACACTTGCAGAGCTTTCTGTTTAGATTTGAATGCTAGAAGGCACTTTTGGTTAGAGTTTTGCTTTGACATTTTTGTACACTTGTTGGGTAGGTAATAGAAGGAACTCCCCTATTCTTAAATTGACTGGACATACTTAGTTATTTGCTCAGAGTGGATGGTCCCTCCCTGGGCTGTCAGAATGGTTCCTCTCTGCAGTTTTTCTGTGCTACAGATAGGAGCCAGGAGGATTTGCAGACTACAAACAGTAAGTTAACTTGCATGAAATTTGATATCAGCTTCTGGGTTAAAAAACCAGGCCCAGAGAGTTATAGGAAGCAGAGTTAACTCCAGTTGGAAGCTGGTCACAAGTGGTGTCCTGCAGGGCTCAGTTTTGAGGCTTAGTCTTGTTCAATGTCTTTATCAACGATCTAGATGAGGGAATTGAGTCCTTCCTCAGCAAGTCTACAGACCACACCAAGTTGGGTGGGGGTGTCAATCTTCTTGAGGGTGGGAAGGCTTTGCAGAGGGATCTGGACAGGTAGAATCGATGGGCCGAGGCCGGTGGGATGAGATTTAACAAGGCCAAGTGCCAGGTCCTGTATTTTGGTCAAAACAACCCCATGGAATGCTACAGCCTTGGGGAAGAGTGGCTGGAAAGTGGCCCAGTGGAAAGGGACCTGGGGGTGCTGGTCAACACTCAGCTGAACATGAGCCAGCAGGTATGCCCAGGTGGCCGAGAAGACCAACAGCATCCTAGCCTGAGTCACAAATAGCGTGGCCAGCAGGAGAAGGGAAGTGATCATGATCCTGTACCCAGCAATGATGAGGCTGCACCTTGAGTACTGTGTTCAGTTCTGGGTCCCTCACCACATCGAGGTGCTGGAGCCTGTCCAATAAAGGGCAGTGAAGCTGGTGAAAGGTCTGGAGAATGTGTCCTCTGAGGAGCAGCCAAGGGAATTGGGATTGTTTGGTTTGGAGAAGACGAGGCTAAGAGGAGACCTTATCTCTCTCTATAACTACATGAAAGGAGGTTGTAGTGAGATGGGTGCCATTCTCTTCTCTCAAGTAAATAACTACAGGACTAGAGGAAGTGGCTTGAAGTTGCACCAAGTGAAGTTTAGATTAGCTATTAGGAAGAATTTCTCTACTGAAAGAGTGGTCAGGCACTGGAATGGTCTGCCCAGGGAGGTGGTGGAGTCACCATCCCTGGAGGTATTAAAAAAATGCGTAAATGAGGCACTTCAGGACATGGTCTTGGGGGGTGGTGAGGTGTTTCGGTTTTTTTGGGGTGGGTTTTTCTTTGGTTTTTTTTGGTTTTTCTGGGAGATTGGTGGTTGGACATGGTGATCATGGAGGTCTTTTCCAACCATGACAATTCTGTGATTCTGTGACTCAGGTACTGAGTTGCACTGGGCCACCACAGGACAGAAAACAGCAAAAGCAAGAGCTGGTAGAGCTGCTGTAGTTGTGGGCTGCATAGCTGATACTGTTTCCTTTTTCTTTTTTCTGAGCTGAATTTTGAGGTTTAGAGCATTCTGGACTGCATGTTTATGCACAGATTTTTCTTTCTACAGGTGAAGAAAATGGACCATCACCATTATGACAGTCTTAAAGACTGTTTTGGGGACTAGATTTTGACAATCATTTACTGAGTGGTAGTCTTGTGGC
The DNA here is from genome assembly GCA_013396935.1 of Baryphthengus martii. Taxonomy (NCBI): domain Eukaryota; kingdom Metazoa; phylum Chordata; class Aves; order Coraciiformes; family Momotidae; genus Baryphthengus; species Baryphthengus martii. Next base: position 61,801 of record VWZK01013545.1, on the reverse strand, counting down.
TGAGCCTAGCCCTATGTTTTTGTCATTTGAGCAGATGAAGGAGAGGGAGCAAGTTGTATGTCAGTGGGAGGATTTTTTGCACTCGCCCTTTTGAAAACATCACTGAAATCAGAGGTTCAAATCTTGGCATAGATAATACTTGGATTGTGTTAAGGTGGTGAAGAGAAGTATTCCAATAGCCAAGCGGACTTGCAGATACTTGCATGCCTGTTCCAGATTTTGGTCTGCTCTTATGTTAACTAAGGGAGAGACAAATGGGAAAGGGAGTCTCTGACATGATAAAGCAGAGTAGTATTTTACACCGCTCTAAACATGGGAGGTCAGTAGTGGGTCTCAGTTACAGGTGGATTAACCATAAGATCGTGTATCACAGGGATGAGAAAATGCACAAGGCTTTGCCTTTCTGCTCTGTGTAACCCATTTCAACATAATCAGTGTCAATCAGAGAAAGACCATTAATTGCATAGAATTTTAAACTGTCTTCCCTCTGTTCTGCCCATGTGTGACTCCACGAGGTATGGCATCCAGAGACATACTTGCAGAGTAAAATGATGTGAGGATATAGATCTGTGTGGAAATACATGCTGAATCTCAAAGTGACAGTGCTGGAGATGAGTCTGTAGTGTCACTCTTCACACTCTCCCCAGGTAATACCCATGTTTTGCTTGGGATGGAGTAGTCTTTCTGGGCATGTGGGCTCTGGTACAACAGTGGGCACCCTAAGAACTTCTTACCTGTGCACAAACTGAGCCACAACTCCAAATGAGTATGCTGGGGGACACAGAGCAAGTACTGCTGGTTTTCTGTGAGCGGAGGAAGAGATCAGAAAGTAGCTATGGCCATTTACATTTCCTCTTCTTGTTAATTAGGCCAAACAATTTAAACAACACAATTTCACTAAGTTGGAGTAGAACGAATTCTCCTTAGTGTTGCAGTATGTTGATACATCTTGGAACTAACCCCCGCACCAGCAAACAATATCCCCAAATGCTGCGATGTGTAAAGAAGAAATACCAACATGCTACTGAGGTCTTGAAAGCCAAAGCTGATGTGTCTTTTGCCATAGGTACAGCCCCTGATCCTGACATTTGGTAGATGGGAGCATTTATAGAGAACAGCCAATAGCTGAAAACATGTGTAAGATGTCCTCCTGATGCTGTGACAAAGCAAACTGATTCTAGCCCTTCCAGGCAAGGAAGAAAGCGGCAACTAGGAGTAATGGGATGGAATATTGAAATAATTCTCCTTTTAATGAGGTATTTTTCAAAGTATTAGTCAAAGAACACAGTTTACTTGTGGTGCAAGCAAGTATGTCTTGGGCAGTTCGACAAACACACACTTGTCTGGGTCTGATGTGTGTGCTTTTGTCTTGTCAGAGAGCAGTCTGGTGCTGCTATAGGTCATAGGTCATCCTGCTCTCTTAATTAGAGACAACTGTTTGAGCTGATTTCCTCCAGAAGTGGCCACACCACACAGAGCAGCAGCATATGGCTTCAGGAATGCCCCTAGCATGCCACAGTGCTAGGAGCACATGTGTCTTCCAGGATGCACTGATCTCACCCTTCACAGGAGAGGATACTACCATCCTGACTGAATCTACAAATGAGAAAGGTATTCTACCAAACAGAAATGTATTTGCTTCACACTGTGGCCATGGCAGTGACACAAGGCCAGTGACATGACCACTCTCAGCCTGTGGAGAAATGCTGGGTGCAGCCCTACTTTACCCTACCCAACGGGGCAGTGTGAACCTGAGGTCCCAGCTGGGGTTGTGACTCCACCATAAGAGTCAGGCTGCATCTGTGTACCTACTGCCAGTTGTGGGATTATCCAGGGACAGGTTTTGTTGGAAAGCACATCTCCAGCTGACATCAGTGAGGTCTTTCTCTCAAAGTGAACGTTAGGCAGCCATCAAAGTGCTGTTTATGAGCAAGATTCATGAACTAATTAGTCACTAGGCCCATTAATCGGAAAGACTAGAAATAATTCAGCAGAATTCATGCTGTCAGCAAGGATGAGAAGAGCCCTCTCTATGACAGCTTACCCTGCATTTTGATCATTAGGCAATTCGGAGTTTAGCCCATCCGTCTTGTTTATCTGCCCTCAGGGGAAAATAATCCCTGCATCCTAGCCATCTCAACAAGTTTGAAATTCAAACATATTTTCAGTTCTGTCAGTAAAATATCAAATGGGCATATTCAGATGAGTATAGACACACAATGGCGCTGGTATATTTTTTTTTCAAATTTATTGTCAACAAATCCCTCCTTTCCCTGCTTCAGGTCTGCATATAGTAGCTTGACACCATCTTAGGGAAAATGAAGAGTCAAGTGCATGCGCGGGTCATCAAAAAATAGTTAAACTAAAACGTTCTAATTATTCTTAGCAGCCTGTCCAAGACAAGACAAAGGCATTCCCTGGTGTAACTCCACCTTCTTGTGTCTTGGGTGAGATTTATTTACATGTGCTTGAGCAAGAGTTACATCTTCAAATAATCAAGCCAGTGTTTATTTAGGCTTTCTTTGCATCTTTTCCCCACATCAGAAATCCATCCAGAGCCTGTGCAGTAAAATATTTCTTTAACAGATGCATACCACACTGTTGATGTGAAGTAGGTTGGTCACTCTAGAAAGCGTAAACTAGCAAGACAGTAACAGATGGTCTCAAATCTTGGTACAGAGTTGTTGTGGCTACTGTTTTTTTCATTAATCATTAATTACTGGAGATGGAAATCATGCTTCTCAGTGTGCCAAAGCTCTGAGAGGGGACTGACTGTGTAACTCAGATGCAGGGAGTGGAGCAGAGATGGGAGAAGTCTGGCTGGAAACCTGGGATGCCATGAGTTTCTGCCCTTGGCCAGAAGGACAGCCTGTCATCTCTACTTTAGGAGTCACTGTCTGGGGTACAAAGGAGTTTCGACATGGAGCAGGGAAGGCTCATTGGGAATGAAAGCAATTTGGGAGGTAAAATGAGTTGTCTCTCAAAAGAAACTTTGCCTAAGAGGAACTGCTGGCCTGCTTGAGATGAAACAAACATGCAGTTGAAACTGAGGAGAGTTGATGTAATGGGAATGTGGACTAGCCCAGGATCAGGTTCAGTTAAGCTGTACATATTCTGGTTTGTATTTTTAGTGTTATCAGGTAAAGCGCTGGATACTGAAGTTATGGGTACCAAATTCCCATTGTGCTGTGGAATTTTTATGTACAAATATTCTTTTTAATGCCATTTTTGCCTGTAGAATATGTGCTTTTTTTCATATTATTAAAAAAAAAAAAAAATCCCTCTGGATTTATCAAAAAAAGCTTCTGTACCAAACTCTTAAAAGAACTATGATCACTTGTGAAGGAAGGAAACCATACCGTTAACCCTGTACGTGAACTACCATTTGTTGGTGTGACTATAGATTTCCTCCATGTCATCTGTTTCTGCTCTTTTTTATGCTATTCTTTCTGCTTCTTATGTTTGCGTCATCCATTCTCCTGTTCAATCAGATGTTTTTTCTTAGGCTAAGCCTACCTACACAATTTAACTTAGTGCTTTGTTATGGGAAATGCAGCTTAGGAGTGGCGTGTCTTTGTTGCATATGCACATCAAGTATGGATTTTCATTACTGTGGTGCTGCTCTAACTTTGCTGTAGCACTGGGTAGTTCTTTTGAGGCTCTTCTGCAATAAGGGCTTCAGGCTTTAGCTGGGGCACAGCCTTCTTTACTTGTAACCCTGTTTAGTTTTTCATATAGAAACATCTGATTCTATTTAGTACATATAAAACATAGTGTGATATATCTTATAGGGTCCAGATCAGTTGTTAAAGCGGTCCATAGCAGAGCTTAGAAAGCCAGACTTGGTATCCTGGCTATATTCCTGTTTCTGCTGTTACGTGCTGGCTTCATCAGCTGCCTCTGTATCACTTTTGGAGAATTTATCATAACATCGTTACATTTTTCATCTGTGTTGGAAGACTTGATAGGTTAATCCAGTTTCATTTTGAGATGATGGAAGAAGAACATATCAAAAACTTCTGACAAATATCAAAATGTCCCTAAGTTGTCAGAATGAAATGTACCGTTGCTTCAAAAGGCAGGATAAAAATTTTATGTTTTGACTTTTTAATTTCATATTATGTATTATAATGCAAAATGTATAAAACTAGGTCAAAATTAATTTCATCCTAGCACAAGCTAGTGGAGTTTTACCTGTAGGCTGTATTTTTTTTTCAAAGTGAAAGGTTTCGTATATGTGTAAGAAGATAACTGTTCTCTCTTTTTGTGATTCCTCTTATTAGTCTTGTTATGCCTTTGTGTGATCCTTCTTTGTGCTGTATCTTACATTTTGTTACAATTTATTCCTTGAAATTTATTTATTCTTACTGTTATTCTTGTAAACAGATTCTAATAATTAGAAATTTCCAAAGTATATTTCAGTTTTAGGATTATTTCTTCTCCGCTTTTAAGAAACCTCCCAAGAAGTTACAGGTTAGGTAAAACTTGGGAGATTCTCCTATTTTGAAGGTTTAAGCAGTGCTGTTTGATTAGTTTAGGGCTGTCAGAACACAAACTGTCCAAACCAATGTGGTGGCTGAGCTTTCCTGATGATGTTGTAAATATACATCAGTTCCCAGAGGTGCATAGCTCAGACCTCTGAACTGGTGAATAGGAAAATCCTGCTGTGGCTTCTGTTACAGTAAATTATCAGGAGAAGGAAGTGTGGTGAGGTAAAAGAAGAAAGAGACAATGACCTGTGAGACTGATGATGGCGGGGAAGAAGAAAGGGTAGGAGAAAATAGGCGCACTTAGTTTTAATAAAAAAGCTTTTTAATGCTAAGTTAGAGTTGGGTTTTACAGTGGAAAAATGTTTAGCATCAATTACAGCAGAGGTGCTTTTTTTAAAAAAAAAAAAAAGCAAATCACTATTTGTTTAAGGTATCTTATAGTATTGGTTTTACTGCATTAGCAGCCGATCCTTCCAACTAGGTGCAATAGTCAGTTATTAGCACACATTTTGACCATCTCCAATTATCCTTTAGTGCTTTCTCAGACAGCGCACAGAAGGGTCGTATTGATGGCTAATGCATATTCTGTTGTTGGCACCTTCATGACCTTTTATCTTTCCCTGTTAAAACAGCGGTCATCTACTCACCTGAAATGTACATGTGCACAGAGGTCAGTGCAGAAAGACTGATAACATGCAGTTGGTTCCAGTTCTGCCACTGGTATTTTGGTTGCCCTTGGGTGTCTCCCTTACAGCCTCTGTGTGACTTGGTCTCTAACTGTGCAAAAGGGGATGATTGTATTTCCTTCATCTACTTGTCCTGCAAACTATTGTTTTGCAAGGGCTGCCTTTAAGAACTGTGACCTGCGTGGAGCCTTAAAATATTATAGGTTAAATAAGATTGGAAGAAAAATTTTGGTGGAATAACATATTTCCCCTCGTAATAGTGGCTATACATTTCTCAAAGAAAAGAAAGGCATTCATTTGTTTGATCTTTAACTGAAGATTTTTTAATTCAGTTTGGAATATGAAGATTTTTGTCATGTTATGGAAACCTATTAAGATGATGAAATAATCAGCATATTCGACTGATGCATATTAGTTGGTCCAAAGTCTGTTCTGATTTTCCAGGCTAAATGGTGATGACCTTAGACTTACCCATGGAAATTTTTAAGCAATCCCCATACTTTTCTTACTGCAAAACATACCAAACGTTATTTAAAGCTGTTAAGGAGATGAACAGTGTATTGGGACCATATTGCTCTCCTATCATCTGGCATAATGGTTTTCTTTTTGCCATTTAAGATTAAAACACATATGGAACTTGCTTTAATTTGTCACTTTTATTTTCTGAGTTGCTGAGTTCCAGCTTCAGCTGGGATGTCACATTAATTCTGTTTAAATCTTGGGGAGCAAGCAGGTTGATTGGAGTTAACTATATACTGTATAATGATTCTGAGCTTAAGCAGTGTTATCTCCAGAAAATGTCTTTGCTACAGTAGTCATCTGTGTGGAGCCCTGGAGCAATTCTTGGCTTTTTCACTCATATCACTTCACTATCAAAGCTGAAATTATTAATATTCACAAGAAAAAAACCCACATGTTCTCACAGCAGATCTTCCTTTCTGTTTCTATTTGGTGAGAATGGAGCCTTCTGCATACATTATATGGATCAGCTAGAGTCAGTCTGAGGAGTGAGGATGTATATCTGTGAAAGTGATACAAATAAATCACTGTGATTATCAGAAAGGAATTGTAAACATGCCCATATTGCTAGCATACTCAACCTTTATTTGCTGAGACAAAATCCTGCCTGGCTTTTCGTCCTGATTCTCTCTCTTTGTCCGTGTCCGTGGCAGGGGTGTTGGAGCTGGATGGACTTTAATGTCTCTTCCAACCCAAACCATTCTTTTATTCTATGATTCTGTGATTCCTATTAACTATGGTAATACAAAGTCAAGAATGGTGCACTTGAACAGGCTGGGTTTCTGTCGTGTGGAATTGGGGCAAGTGAAAATTGAATTGCCCCCCTTTGTCACTGTGAGCGCAAGCTGCTTTACACGGTGCCTTCTGACAGACAGTAGCTGCTATGCTGCAACCTCTAGCAGCATCCTAGAGGTTGGCCACGCGTGTGGTGTGACCTTTGCCCAGGCACATGCAGAACCAGTCAAGTCTTGGAGCACTTATAAGGACGGCTGTTTACAAGAGAAGATGCTGACTGAACTCCCAACTTGCTCCCTCACCCTAGAAGTCAACTTCTGAAATACGACCAGTCTAAAACAAGTTCCCAGATATCTATCAAGATGCCTGTTATTTAAAAATAGAAACAAAGCAGCCAAATCTTGGCTCAGATGCCTAAGGTGGTTTCCAAAAGCTGATTGTAAAAAAGAGGCTTAGTCTTGTTTCAGATCATTCTAAGTCAGCAGTAATCTTAGATGACACTGCAGAAGCCAGTGCTTCACAGGAGGAGAGTTCATTTGAATCTTTCATTGTGAAAATGGTGAGTTGTCATACATTTAATCAGGGCACACCACCCTGCAAAAGCAAATAGTCTCTTATGCTTGAGACCCTTGGTTGTCCAGCCATGTCAGCCTGAAGTCTATATATATATGTATGAAGTATTGTAAATAGGTATAAATGCATATCATTTTATCTATATATATGTATATTTTTTCTGGGTTTTATCTGATACCAGTTAATTATTCACTGCTGGATGCGTTAACTTAGTTCTAATGCTTCTTTGAGGTGCTTTGAGATATCCTGGCAGGATAGAGTGTAGAAGTTTCAGACGCTGTTAAGTCTTCTAAATGCAAAAGATCTACCAGGAGGGGTGTCCAAAATGTAGTGTGTTATGGGAATCACAGTACCAGCTGGCTACATGGAGAAAGGTTGCAAAACAGGAGGATTGGTCTGCACAAGAAATACACTTGGAGGATTTAACTCTAGATTTGGCCTGAGTATAAAGCAGAAGCAAAACTCACCTGCTGCTGAATCAAATACAGCCCATATTTGAAGACAGGGAAGGGGTGGGTCAGACTCAATCACCTAATTGAGCCTAGTGACACAAAAATGAAGCCAAGGTACTGCTGCCTGTGCAAGGCTGGTGTGGAGGAACAGAGAGCGCTGTTCCTAATGCACGGTGTTTCAAGCCTTTGTGCTGCAGGATCCTGCTGAACTGGTGGCCAATATGGTGCATTTGTGCACGCTGAGTTTCTCCTTCCTGGAGTAGCCATTTGTTGAAATTTCTGTACACCCTGCAAAAGGAGTTTGTGAAGGAAGGAGGCATGTACAGAGCGACTGGAACATTCAGGTTTCCCAGGGAGCTTATAGTGTATCTAAATGAGCTATCTGTGTGAGGAGCTGGTACTATCAAGCTTCATCCCAAAGAAAGAAAAATCCTTTCGCAAGTATGACTATAAAATGGTAACTAAGAAGTTGTTGGTTAGATAAACAAGCTGGATTTCTTTCCTCTTTGGGAGGTGAAACCCCTTTATCTCCATGTAGGAACATCAGAGAAGGCCTCCTGCTATGGCTTCCCCTCCAGCAAGAATTTGGGTTTGGGCGAAGACAGCCTCCAAGGCCAAAGTATTTTTGATTGAAAGACTGCTGTGCTGTGTGCCTCTCTAGCCACATCTTCATCTTGGGATGTGATCCTAGCCAATTTAACTGAGACCAGTAATAAGAAAGAACTGCTTTCACTGGTGCTGGTAATTTTTTGTAGCAGCAGTGTAAAGAGAACCCAGTGTGAATTTGACCCTCTCTGTTGGTGAGCCAGCAAATAACCCAAGTAGGTAATGCAGACAAATATAAATCAGTGAAAGATGTGATCAATAAAAGGAGCATTCTGTGTGTGGTGGAAATAAAGGACAAGGGTCAGGGATGCCTTCCAGGTCATCACCATGTCCACTGGAAAAGGCTGGCTAAGCGTTGAGATGTATCACTTTAAGAGATAAAATACAAAGTGAGAAGCACTGCTTTGCACGTCGTTAAGAATTTTATGTTGTGTTCAGATCCTTCTGCTGTGCAGAAACAAAGCAAGTGCCTTTGTAGAACATGCAGTGTATGAGAATCAAATTCAGGAGCATTCCTTTCGAGAAGTGGCTACCATAATTGTGCAGAAAGCAGTATCAGGCAACCTGGTTTATGTCCTGCTGAACCCATTAAGCCTGTATGTGGAGCAAGGAGGCTGTGGTTTGGTGCATTATGCTGTAAAGAATGAAAATATTCTCTACTAACAGTGGTGGGACCGTAAACATGAGCCCAAAGCTAACTGGCACATTGTAAAGATCACCAGACCACCTGGCATTACACAGAAAGAGCATTTCCAGGATGTTTGCAGAGGTGAGGATGGGACCTGGAGTTTTATTAAAATTACTGCAAATGGGTGTGTGGCCTTTTCCAGTGCAGTGTGCCTCTGGCACGCCTGTGAGACAGTGAGGAGATAAGAATGTTAAGGAACCAATTCCCATCTTCACTGAGAAGCTCTCCTTTGGCTTTGGCAGCATAATTGCTATATATTTGCTCCCTGAGGACATTTTTTTTGCTTTTAAAAGGGGGAGGAAAAATGAGCTTTTACATCAGAAACTGTTTGGGTCTATAACTTTTCTTTTGGTGTTTGTTTTGTGGCATAAAAGCATAGGAAGCCTAATGGACTTTACAGGGAAGTAATTGCCTGGTGTACATCCTTAAAGCTTTTATTGATATTTAAACATGTAGCTAAAGAAAATACAATGACAAAGTATTAATCTATTATGTTTTTTGCATCTATACAAAGCAGCAGTTAATGCCATTCTTAGACAAACTTCATAACTATTATTTCTTAAACCCACAATGGTGAAGGGGGAGAAAAATTGAAGGGGGAAGTTGTCCTGATGTAGCTAGGGCTGCTGTTTAACCATTAATCTTTCTTCATAATAGGGCTTGATTGAGAACATTTTATTTTCATTCATTATAATGATGTTTTATCCCCCCTCATTTTAACGTAACAATTCAATTTTTTAAGTCCAGGGAGTAGAAGCTGTGCTCCCAGTGTAATTCCTGCACAGAAGTAAAATCTAGCAGGCTAGTATGATTACAAACTGTGACCTGTAGGAGTGCTTCTCTATTTTGTCAGTGGGGTTGGCTCCTACTCTTCTTTCATCCTTCTCATATTCCTTTCCCCCTAATTGAGGCCTCCATGCTCTCCCATGTGTCTGCGGCTGCCTCTTCCTGTAATACAACTCATCTACCCTTAACGTGTTAGCTCTCATTGAAGTATATCCAGGAATAGCTTCCAGATGCTGTCATAGATGTCCATTTCATTACTTCTGGTGAAGGGATTTCATTTAAACACAGCTCCTCCAAGAACAGCAGGAGTCTATGCCTGCTCTACATCTGCTCATCTAGTTCATCCCCACTATCTCCTTGGCCAGCAGCATAATTAAAAAAATTCACTTTTTTTCACTGTTCATGACAAATTTTTGGAATTGAATGGATACATTTCTAGATAACCGAACTTCATTGTTCTTAGCAAGACTGGTTTCTAAAAGTAGTACAGCCATTCTAATAAAATATCTCAAAAGAGTTGCTAAACCTGTTCAGAGCTCTTGATATTCCCAAGAGATGGATGTTTACTCATCCAGGGATGGGAGTGTGAGTAAGATAGGAGGGACTCTTCAGGTCATAAAGCTCAAGTATGTATTAATGCCCAGTCCAAAAATGTACTGAGGCATATAACTTTATTTCACCGTTCACCTAAACCTCACTGCATCAGTGTCAAACTTTTTCACTCCTCGTCATCATTATAGTCTAAAGATGTAGTGGCTCTCAAGGGAGGAAAGGTGGAGAAATATGCCACCTTGGTCTTGTAGATCAAGAACCAGAGAAAATGGTAGAAGGTCTATCAGATGAGTGACAGACAGACACCTTAGGTCATAGGGAACTGAAGAGAAAGGGCTGTGAGCTGTGTCAGTGGTGTTAACATGATGAGGAGATCCAATTTGTACTGAAATATGGTTCAAGGCACAAAGTACAAATAGGAGAATACCCAGCTGCAGTGAAAGCTGTGGCTGGACAAGGTATAGGGAAGACCTGAGGCTGTAAGAGCAGAAGAAGGGTCAGCCCAACGCAAGAGGAGAGAGGTTTGGGGAGAATGTGCAGGGTGAAGGGGGCCTTTGCCATGGGGACATGGGGTGGTGGAAAGGAAGGTGCCTGGTGAATGGTCCCACCTAGAGAGCTGGTGGAGATGGATGGGTCCTGCAGGACCAAAGAGCCTGTATGCAGTTTGAGCATAGGCTGGGGCTGTCAGCCCAGAGAGGACATAGCTTCTGTGAGTTAGTTATGCAGCTTGCAAGAAAAGGTGGTCTGTCACAGCCAGAGTGTGGCTTTTGACCATAACTTTAATGAGCAAGAGGGGGACATTTCAGTAATGGCTTCTGTAAGAGGTAAGAGTCCTCTCTGTCTTACGCAGCTGGGCTCAACTAGGAGAGGAGACGATCCCCCATGTGCATGTTGGGTGCTTGCGGCAGTCTTCTTACGGCATGGGAGACCTGACTGCCTAAAACTGCCATTGTCCTGTTGCACAGCAGTAGTGCTACCCAGCCCAAGCAGGTGTTTGACTGCCTTCTTGATGGTGGCTCTCTTCCCTGTGTAGTTTCAGGTGTGATGCAGTTTCTGAATTTCTGAGGGAAATTCAGCTGCTTCCTGCAGACCCAGCTGCACTTTCCTCTGTGGAGCAGTGGTTTATGGTTTTACTTACCAGTGAAAAATCACAAATCTTTGGGTAGAGGAAGGCCTTAAGCTTCAGCAATATTCCTAATATCACCCTTTTCCTTTTTTTTGTCATCTTGTTGTTCCATGCTACCTTAGTTTGGCATCTCTGTCTCCAAAGGCTGATACAGGTTAGGTCCCATAAAGAACTGGTTTTTCTTATGGTAAATGCATGTCAACACCTATTGATGTAGATGCTCCAGAATTTACTTGAAGATACCTCATTTCAGAGATGATTTGTCATTCTCTCTGATGAATGGATGTTTTCCTGTCTTCCTGCACTTCAAAGGTTTTTGCACTTCCCCAGGGCTTGTTTACATTTAATAGATAATTGTACCTCTAGATGTTCAAGGATCTCTGATTCTGGTTTTGAGCATGGTAGAACATGTAGTCTCAGTAGGATTGTGTGGTCTGGAGTACCTTACGGATATGTTGTGTGATAGCTTTGTAGTGGTTTTGAATTGTTCCGTTTTAGTTTACACCCATTCTCCTCTTATACCGTGAGAAAAGGTGTCTGGAGATTGCTGTTTTATTTCTTCTACACCATTAATTATTGTATACACACACATACATAAAGATGAACACAACTTTATTGCATTTGGCCTTGGTTGAGTCATCTCTGGCTCTTTCGTATTCTTTCTAGTATGCTCTCACAAACAGCTTGTTCACTATGATTTTTGTGCCAGTCTCTGTTTAGTTTGAGTGTGTTGAGAAGGGTGTCTGGGATGGGACACGAGGTTTGGCACCAAATGTATGGTTTATTTGCCTCCAGTACTGGCTAGAGCTCCTGTTTGAAACGGCAGGATTTAGTCTCTGTCAGGGAGTGAATGTATCTGTTAAATCTTTCTTGAAGTAACATGTACAGGTCAGCTGGTGTTTTTGGCAAGTAAGAAGGACCCAGAAGACCCACCAGATCACTGGTGCCTGCCACGTGCTCTCGGTGAGAGTTTGGCCACTGGCAGGACAGCCGGGGCAGTATCTCTCAGCAAATGGCACCCCGTGAATAGCAGAGCACTCGCTCTCCCCGTTATCTGTGCGTGCCTTCGGAAAGCGAAACACGGGAAGAAGTCAGTCAGTCTTTCGGTGCCACATGTTCCTCACAGGCTGGGCACCGCTGGAGGCAGTTCAGTATAGCTGGGGTTGAACTAGCCTTTTAAAATCAGCCTTCGGGGTGCCTCACTCTCGTCATAGGCTGTGGCAACCTCTGCTGAAAGACCCCGAGGCTCTGCTGAGCTTGATGGACAATTTCTTTTCTTTCTTCCCCTTTGTGCTGTCTCACAAAGGGAAACAGCTTCTCTTCCAGGGAGAGAGAGAGGAAGGGAGGGGAAAAGCAAGGGAGGGAAAAAGGAAAGGAGGGAGAGAAGGAGGGGAATGGGAGTGAGATACAGGGAGGAGGATTTTTTTTTGCTTGGACTGGGATGTCTGCACTTCCACACTTTCAGCCCTGTCCTTCCACCAGACTGGATTGCTGTTGGTATGGCAACGCATCCCTGCACTAACCAAACCGTGAAAGATGAGGGAAAATAATTATTCATCTCCATTTTAACTAGTGGAAAACAGAGTTCCAGAGGTTAAGATTTCTAAAAGGAATTTAGATATGGATGTGTCTTGATAGTGTTGTTTAAGGTATCCACAGCATGTGAATCCCTGAGGAACCAAGGTACAACCAGCACTGATCTGAATCTTTAGGTGGCTTTGACAAATGCATTTCACAAAGAAAAAAAAAAAAAAAAAAGCCTGGAGTTT
>VWZK01013545.1:38559-48793 GCA_013396935.1 Baryphthengus martii | reverse complement strand
CTGGAGTTTCAAGAACTGTTTGACATTGTTCTTGCTCAGCACTCGTTAAAAGGTCTGTCCCAGATGAGCTGATCACAAGGTTATAGAGGTTGCCAGTGCAGAGATGGGACTGAGCCACATTTCTGGGATTTGAGTTGACTATTTTTTGATGCTTTCCTCTCCAGTACATGTGTTAAAAATAAAATAAAATCCAGTTTCTGAGCCTGAGAAAGCACTCTTTGTGCCTGAGTGGACAGTTTGGGTCCTTTAAAAGATCAGCAGCCATTGGGAAAAAAACCTGCAAGTGAATGAAAATTGCCTAAATTTGCAGTACCATCTATGGAAATGTAGAATTTAATGGAGAACATCATGCTTGTCATGAATGTTGTTGGTCTCCATGCCAAATAATTTAGCTGTGTTTGCTTTGAAAAAGAATTTCATATGCAGGAGCCTGTTGCCTTGACCTGAACCTAGCAGAGGGGCATCCTGAGGCATTGTCACATCTTGGGAATGTGGCCTAGCTTTGCATCATTTATAGAGTATGCATCATTCTGGGCTAATGTGAAAGTAAACCTTTCACATTAGCCCAGATTCCAAAATGGAATCTCATTCCATTGCACCAAGTGAAATAGATGTAACTGTTGAATTCCTTCCTCTTTTATCATTCCTCAGTCAATAACACTACAGCTTACCATTCCTCCAACCTCCTCCTCCTTTGTGCAGCTTCTGGGACAGTGTTGCTTTCCTTCTCATTTTCAATCCTACTGCATTCCCCATGCTTTCAAGACAGGTTTTGTGCAGGAAAAAAGAAAATATATTTCATAATGCAAACATGCCCTGCTCAGCACTTTCAGTTATCTTATTTATACGCTGCAGTACAGCTTTCTATGACCCAGTGATTATCATTTCCCAGAGCTATCATCATTTTAAAGCTACCTCTGAATTGTGCTCCAGCAGATGGTACAAGCCGATGAGTACTGCATGAAAGCCTGATAGGGAGGGGATGGGGCAAGCTGCACATACACACAAACCAGGCTGTTGCCCCAACAGCCAAAAAACCTCTAACTTGCACTGTTTCTGACAGTGTTCAACTTCAGCATGTGTTGCTGAATACTGTCAGGCTGTTAACCACCAGGGAAATCAAGGTGGTTGTTTTTCTTGTTTTTGGGCCTGTCTACCCAACTGATATTATTTTTTCTTTTTCTTTTTTTTTTTCTTCCTGCATAACAACTGAGCTGATTAATTCCAAGATAGAATACCAAATAAGTAAGAGTCATTCATTATATGCAGTATTCTAATAGATTTCAGTGTGATCTAAACTTGGATTGAATACTAACCCATTGATTGCTATTCAGTTGTTTAAGCAGCTGTGCTACTAAGCTGAGCAATTGCACTGTGTCATCCTTCCCTTGTTTTCTTCAATTTCTACCTCCTTTTCTCCAGTCTTGAAATGGCTAACCCCCTGTCTATACATTTTCCTTCAGCAAATTGTGTCCTTTTTGAGTGACTACCAAGTATACAACGGAAATGGTAGAGAGCCAGCTAAAGTCATGAAAGATATGTTATCTTCATGTAATCGGGTGAAATTCCCATGGGTGTTTCACCAAGCAGAGGAGGTTGTTATCGTTCTTGTTGAAATGATAATAAAGAGGTGTGATTTACTGCTTCAGTTGTTTCAGAGGTGTCATTTGAACCTAGGGGAGCGTGGTGCTCTTAAACAGACCTGGACAAAGCCTCACAAAGCAGTCAGTGCACATCTGTATCTGTAGTCATTAAAAAAAAAGACTTGATATTTTCAAAATCTTGCACTTTTTTTGACTCAAACGGAAGATATTGGTGCTTACCCAATGTGCAAATTAGGCTGTATTGAGTCTTGATTCAGCAGTGTACATAGACATGTATACACATAAACACGCATATGTATGTATACTTACTAATTGAATAGATGCATTTTTATACTTACTAATATATACATTTAAGCACTTTTGCAGCTGTCTAAGAGCTTTTTCTTCAGTAGTGAATGAACTGTGTTTGCTTTCAAAGTTAAATATGTACTCAAAGTATCTGGTGGAATATGTGGTTACTTTAGGTATCTAAGCTGGAGTCAGATACATATCTGTGGGCTACTAGGTTTACACCTTCTGGCTTTTACTACTAGTGATAACCTATCCTGAACTTGATTTTGTGCAGTACGGTGGGAAAAGTCCTGCATCATACACTTGTTGCTGCTTATGCCTGCAGCCTTTTAATAATTCGACAGGTCCACCTCCTTCCATATACTGTGTAGGAAAACTTATTACTGAAGCTGCCTGAAGATGGGGGCTAGATCTGATGTAATAATATGAGAGGAATCCTCATTAAAAACCAAACAAAACAAACAAAAAAACTTAGTAGCAGACATTTTATTACACGTTGCGACTCAGATTGTGTTGTGTTTGTTAGGAATTCTGCTGACATTTCTGCAAAGAGTCAAAGCAGGGCTACATTGTGATAGTGGGAAAAAAAATTGGATCTCTTTCATATCCACTACTTGGATGTCAAAAATGGTTAGTGCCAATGGCCATTCTTGCTTTAACATGCTACAGAGAGGAAATAGCTGCAGGGAGAATTAAAGGAGAGAGGAAAAATAGACAGCTGGCTTATGGGTTAACTGTGAGATTCCTACTAGAAGAGAATTTCTTTCTTCTTTCTGTATTGAAGCCCATGGATGATAAAGCTGAAGTTCTACGTCATAAATTCCCATTTGGACATTCAGTTTTGAGAACCTACATCCAGCATCCTTATCATTTTGAAGTTAAAGTCACAATCAGTAATGAAATCTGCTTGCTTTTCACACACTGAAATTAGCTTTGATTCTTTGCCTGAAATATATGTTTAAAAGGCAACATGCACATACTGTGCACTGACCCTATCAAAGCAATAAATACCATTGAAGTAATTTTCCAAAGCTGCCTACAGCATTAGTTTATTTTTAATATGGTCCCTCTGAAGGAGTGGTGTAGGAAATACCTATGGGAGCTATTTCAGTTCTCTGTCTGGGGTGAAGTCTTTTCCTGCTGAAGAAGGAAGTAAAGGGGGATACTAATTTCCCTTTGTTGTTGTGAAAGATAATGTTTAATTCATTACATTTGGTTCCTGTCTAAGGAAAATGGTATTCTGTTTGGGAAAGAAAAATGCTTCTTTGATACTTAGCATGGTTTGAAATGAAGGATGAAGGAGAGGGACATTGCTGTAAATGAGAATGGAGTTTAGTCCATGACAGTTTTCCTGATTCTTTCTGATAGCTATTTTAGTCTTTTTGCTTCATATTATTTGTCCTGTGGTATTACCTGGAGAATCCTATTGACTCCAGAGGTTTCCTTTGCGGAACAGTGAGGCTTTGGGCCTGCACCAAATGACCATTTCCCAAGCAAACCCCGCTGCCCAGGCGAAGACTCTGGTTCCTAATACAGTGAGGACCCACAGAGATCAGAGGATTTAGAGATCAGTGGATTATGCGAGGGTCAGAGAGGAGTTTAGTGGCAGAACCGGTTGGTTTCACATTTGGATACTACCCTTCTTCTCGTTTTAATGTCTTAAAATTGCTAGTCCTTCCCTATATTTTCCTGTGCAAGAGCCACTGCAGGTTCAAACGAAGCAGGCACCTAAGTGCAGGAATTTTCTCTCCCTTGAATTTCAAGTGGCATGAGCACAGTTTAGATTTTACAAATCTGAAAGATAGGTCTGCTGGCAAAGGGAATGCATTTTTTTTGTCACTCATGGTCACAATTACAATGACAACAAGGCCAGACTCCTCCATCACTGCTCTTTAACACTGTCAGCACCAGCTTTATCAGAATTATCCCGTCTGAAGCATGAATGGACCTATTCATTTCTCACTTTGTTTGACCTAGGACTCTAGTAACTATTTAATAGCATATAGTCTTCTTTCTCCTGTAAAGAAATGATTAAGTTAAAGACTGGGCTAAAAAATGTGCTCTCTTAGCCATGAGAGGTTAATTTCATGTTTGTTTGGACATTTTTGTAGAATAGCTGTTATGCACTGTGCTTCTAAATATCGTTTCATGCCGTATAATAAGTTTGAAATCTGTCATCTTCCAGGGTTTATATTGGTGTAGGAGAGAGAAAGAAGCATTTAGTTTTAGGAATACACTTTGATTCAATTCTTACGTTTTACTATGGCCAAGATAGAAAATACTTAGTTCTCATGCTGAAGACACATTTTTAGAACACTAGTTTTATTTTATATAGGTCCCCAGAGAAGATGATCTCAGGCAGGGAAATGCATGCAGTTTTTCCAGAGAGATGAGAATAATCATTGAATTTCTACTGTGCATTTCTGTAACGCTGTAAATATGGTATAAATTGTAAGATGGAGATCATATTCAGTTGCTGACCATGGAAGTCTGGTCACCAGTGCGGTGAAACAGCAGTCTGACACAGGAATTTGGTTGAAAGTTAACCAAAAGCCATCTCATTTTCTTACCTATAAAAGGAGCAGATGCTTAATAGTATCAGGAGCCTTGTAAGCTGAGGTGAATCTTGCCTTGTAAGTGGTTTTCAGGAAACCATAAAAGGCAGATAAAATCCATCTGAAGTATAAATCTGAGACTAGGCTGTGAACTCCCTGTTCATGTTGCAGAGCCTTGCCCAGCTGAGACCAATGTGACCATTCTGAGACCAGTGAAGGTACGGAGATTGCTGGCAAAGTCATTCAGATGCTTTGTGGTAGCAGGTATTAGCTCGTCAGTTTGATTCAGTACATAGTTACAGTTAGATCTTGAGCCCTATGCTTTTGACAAAGTTGATGGCATCAGCTGTGCAGAATGACCCTACTAGCCTGTGGAAAAAAGGTCATCATTGGCTTGTCCTTGGTGTAAAACTGGCCATAGAAACTCCTTTCTTTCATCGCTTCCTCTGTAGTGCAGCTGTGTTGTTCCACTGCAAGGCAGGCTTATCTGGCAAAGGTAGATTTTGGTCTCTCATTGTCTTTTTGCCTAATCCATTATGGTTCTGAGGTTCACATGAATATTTGTGGAAATTTTAGAAATTGCCAGAAGTACTTTAGTCACAAATCATTCATGCAGAGCTGAAAGAAGTTCTGGGCACCTCTAGGTAACCATCAGTCACAACACAACAAAGCTGAGCATAGTTTCACATTCCTTTGGAAGAGGTTTTTGAGTCACCACGTTGGAATTGCACAATGATGAACCAGCTGCTCATACCCAGGTGCTGGTCCTGTGGTGGTGCAGTACTTGTGTTTGGTACACCAACAGACTCAGGAGCAACCTGAAAACAGACTGTGTAGCACTGAAAGTATCTCTTCTTACTGGGGACAGGAGTACTATTTTTGTGAAAGATTTAAAGAAAACAGAAATTAGAAAATAGCTTATTTTATGTAACTGCTGGACGTGCCCTCTGAAAAGTTAATTTTTTTCTATAGATTGCCATTTAAAAAAAATGTCTTCTGAAAATTGCTGTTGTGGGAAGTGTTCATTCTTCAGGAAATTGTCTATTTTTTTCAACAAATATTTGGAAAACTAGGTTTATTTTCTATCTTGAAGCCTATGGCCAAGTCAGAATTTTTAAAACGAGATTAAAAATTCAATGCTTAATATAAATTCAATGTAAGAGATTTTTATTAAGTCAAAATTTATGGAAAATTTAGAAGAAAAGGTGGTTAAATGAAAAGCCATCAAAATAAAAATATCTTGATTTTTGTTAGAGGCAGACTTCTCCTGCTAACTAATTCTCAAGTCCCACATGGATTGGGTAGATGTAGAAGAGTCTTTGTTTTTTTGTTTTGTTGCAGCTGAATTTATAGGCAGCTCTTTCAGAGGTAAACTTTTTGGGGGCTTTATATGCACTGAGTCCAATATTCTGTTGCAAATTATCTTGATTGCACAGTTTATGATGGTATTTTATTTATTGTTAAGTGAAGAAGTAGTTACCAGGTTGTTGTTGATGTTTTCTTTCTTCCTGTAGAGTTTAATCTTCATATCATCCTTAAGCAGAAAGCTGCTATTTGCTTCAGAATAGGTCCCTTACTGAATGAGCATAGTGTATCAAAGCCAACTCCCACAGAAAATGCAAAAGCCCAGGAAGTTATCCAGACATTCCAAAGCTTGATCAGTTGCTCATTCCCATCCTATTCCTCCTTCCACCATCTCACTGCAGTGCACAAAAACTTTTGGAGGTCCTCTATGCTGTCGTTTAGGAAAGTATAAGCCATAATAACTCTGTCATCGGCCACCATTTGAGGATGGTTCCTGCTAAAGATCATGACAAAGACCTGTGGATTCTCTCCTGGCTTCTTGAACAGAGCTGCAGTTCTAAATCCCCCCTTACTTGGTTGCTTATGGAATGCAATCACTTGTCAAAGGAAAACTTATGCCCTAAGGAGGAGAGAAGAGGCACCACATCCCAACAAAATTCAAAAAATAAAAAAAAAAAAGGAAAAAAAAGAAGAAACGTATCATAGAAAAAGGAAACAGAAAAAAATCCAAATAAATCATGCCTAGACTGTCAGGTTTCTCCTTTGTCAGGATATAAAAGAGTGCTATCTTTAGGAAGACACTTGTCGGGATAATGAAGATTGGACATTTAGCAGCCTAAATAAAATCAAGTTCCTGTTCCCACAGATGCATTTTTATCTGGTGTCTGAGACTTACAAAAGGAGTGTTGCAGATTTTCCTCACCCATTCATAGCAAGCATCTAAATGCTGATCTTTTTTGGGAAAAAAAAAAAAATGAAGAGAAGAAGAAACAGAAAAAATAATCTCTTGTCAATTTGACCCACCATGGGGTTTTTTGCATTATTGATCTATCTTTAAATTTCATCTGCCCTTTCTTCTGCATTTATATTTTATACATGTGTATTTTTTTTCCACAAACCTGCAGTGCAGTGCAAAGCTGGATTTAAATATTTTCAGACTGACTGTACCCATCATTTGCATTCCACTGACTCATTCAGAGCAAAGACATCTGAGCAGAAATACAGCAGATAAAAGAGAAACCATTAATCCAGGGAAGATTACTGGCACAGAATCTTTATCCTGTATCCTCCCTGAAATGAGACAAAGATCTTACTATGTACATCCCTCTGGCTTAGCTTCAGAAAGTAAGCAATACAGTAGTGTAGACATGGCACTTTTTAAAGGCACATTACATTGGACTGAAACTTCAGCCTTCTGACAAAGCTTATTATTACTGCTGAGGTGTTTTTCAGTGGTTGTTTTCTCAGAAGGTTCTTCAGCACCCCAAACCTGCTTTTTGTTTTGTGTAATGGGTAAGACAACACGACCCTTACCTAGTCCTACAAAGATGCCATATGTCTCCTGGAGAATGGAAACTGTAGCACATCGGGTATATGCATATTTTACAGGGTTCTCACTCCTGCTGCCACCTCATCTTGATGTGAGCTGTAAATGCTAGCTAGCTTTTAACGAGTCTAAAGAGGCTTAAAGCCTTCCACATACTGGTGCTTCAGTTCTGGAAGTGGGCTGGGCTGAGGATGTTGAGCAGGCTTGCCCTTCTCAGGAGACACTCATTCCAGGTGACTTGGCATATTAGATTTCAGAGTGCAGTAGGATTTTGTCTCCCTTCGCTGCGAAACTAGCAGCCTGCAGTTGCATTTCCATTCAGTGGTTGTTTGTCTCTCTCCCTTTGTATCTGCAATACTGATCCTCAGTTAAAAGAGACGAAATGGAGCTTGGAAAGCATTCCTTTCTTCTTCAGCAATAGGTGGAAACCCCAGTTTCTAGGTGAATACTGCATGGTCTCAGCTGCTACTGGTCATCGACCATCTCCTGCAGCAGTATTTCCATGCCATAACTGTAGTCTAACTCTAGTCAGTTAGGGGCTCCACTTGAAGTAACCCAGAGGGTTAGATGGCTTTCTAGAGGTAGTTCCCTGTGTTTGTGACCTTATTTTGACCTCATCTTTTTGTTCAGCTATGAAATTAAATTGCAGGAAATGATTCAGGTTTGAATCATTCTATTTAGACAGGCGGAAGCCAAAAACTCTTCTGTGAGCTACAAAGTGGACTGTTATTCAGATGGGCAATGTAAATACTTAAGCATACCTGATGAATTGGACCAGAAGTGCAAACTGTTCTGAAGCCTGGATTCTCAGCTTATATTCCAGACAGTTGTGTTCCTCCAGAGCATCTTCTTCAGGTGAAAAATGTTTTCCTTCTGTTGTTTTTGTGTAGGGTGAACATATATTAAGAGCTCTGGAAAATAGCTAAGCACAACAGTAACCAAGACCGGGAGGAAGCTTGTTTCTAAACAATCCAGCATCCTCTTCCACTGAAGAGCAGAAGAACATTTAAGTACATGGAAAAAATCTTGCTATTATGGAACGTAAAGCTTACCAGGCATCAACCATGATCTCTTTGCTGTTTTAAACTGACAAAAAAAGGGAGATCAGAAGCAAATCTTGTTTCTTCCATAAATCAGAGCGTAAGATCTACAACAGCGCTTCACCCCCCCGCCCCCAGTAATGTTCATATCCATTAAGGCTGATTCGATTTCGGGTGTCAACCTAGAGGTCTGGGTTCATACTTTCTCAGTATGAGCATCTTATTTATGCAGTAGTCTTTGCCTGTTTTTAACTAAACTTTCTTCTTCTGTATGTATCAATTATCTCTCCTACTCCTTCGTAGACTCTGCCCCCTTGCCAAATATTGAAATAAGAAGGTTTATTTATTGCAGAGGATATGCAACAAAAAAAAAAGCACGCATGTCTTTCAGTGTGCTCTCTTGCTCTTTATTGTTTCTTAGCTTTGAGAGACAAAAGTGCGATTCTTTTAATCGTGGGAGTTCTTCACACTTTCTGCTGGAAATGCCCCTTTTCTGCTTCTCCTCTGGGCATTGCTGCAAGGACCTGTGCCTTGAGTAGTCCCTTTGAGCTAGAGCTGTTTGTTTTGCATTGTGCCACGTTTGTTTAGAATTTGGCCAGATGACATTATGAATGAATGATGGGAGGAATAACTTGCAAGGGAACTTCAAGTAATCTTAGATCGACTAGTTGTCAGCTGCATTGTGTTACTATGCATCATGCTCGTTCTTTTTTTGATGCCTTTGCAGATGTGTTAAGCTTCACATAAAAAAATAAGTATTTATACAGACACATTACCTCACCTGAGATGGAGTCATTGTGCTGTACGCTTTACATACAGTAAAAAATGCTTCTCTGTTCCTTCTACGAACTTAGCATCTAAACGATGAAGACAGATAAAGCTTTGGAAGTGAAAGAGACGTCCAAGGTCACCTCTGCAGAAAAGCAACAGAACACATCTCCCATTCTGCAGTCAGGTGACAGTCTGTCCTGTCTCTTTTATAACAGCTTCGATAAGATGACATTTCACAAATCTGAGAAACAGACACTACTCATTTCCATACTTGCAGGAAGGGTGTCTTCAAGTGAGGAAGCTTGATTACAAAATCTGCTGAGTATGTGGGGGAAAGAATGAAATACTGCACTTGCCACAGTTCCAATTTTTGTTCTACTCTTGCATTATCTATAGGAAATATGGTGTGATCTTTGTTCCAGCCATTGCAAACAGTTTTCAAATGGGTGCTAGAAAAGATGTGTAGAATGGGATTAGGACTTTTGTCTGTGTGTGTGTGCACATGCCTGTGAAATGTCTGATTTCTAGAAGTCAACACATGCATAAAGTTAAACCTACGGGCAAGTCTTTGCACATTGCAGGATTGGGATATTCGTTTGCCACAGAAAGGAAAGTTTTCAAGGCCCCGTAGAAACCATTCTCTGGAGTTCCTATTACCTCATAGGTCATCCCAGATTGGTTTTGTGAAGCCGTGTAACCCTCTCAGTCCCACTCATGAGGACAGATAAGGCCGAGGAAAGAGCTGCAACTTGGCATCTTGCGGAGAAAGAGGAGCAAAGATCCTTCCTGCCTCATGGCATAGAGATCACATTGATGCCAGGAGCTGCTCTTGAGAATAAATGGAAGAATAACAGATCCCTGCATGTTGCCATGGAGCACTTCTGTCTGGGCTTCAGGCATGCTGTAAAAGATGATCCTTCTCTTTGTCCCTGTTTTAGACAGGCCTAGTTAGCTCTGACCGCATTTCTGTGTGCAGCGCTCAGTAGCATCCCTGTGGCAGCAGAGCCATCTTTCGGGCTTGCATCTCTTGACTCCTTGCTCTGCACACTGCTTTCCAGACCACCATGCTCTGCTGCTTTAGCCACCCGATCCTCCTTCACCACCACAGAGATTAACACACAG
>VWZK01013545.1:18487-38527 GCA_013396935.1 Baryphthengus martii | reverse complement strand
CTTTTTTTTTTTTTTTTTTTAATTGTCTTCAAGGTAGCCAAGTGTTTTTTAATACTTTGTTGATTTGCCAGTTATACTTTACCATACTATACTTCTCTCTTGTGTCTGTAACTTGACATTATGAACCTTCTTATTAAATCAAGTACTTCCTGAACATTAGATTGTATAGTGAAGGATGAACCAAAGATGTTTTCAAGGAAAGTTAATGCTGATAAGGTGTTGGCCACTGGCTGTCCTGTTTTTGTTAGAATACACATTCTTTCCCTTAAGCGTAGAGTACCTTCTGATGGAGTGCTTCTTATATTGAAAAATAACAAGCATTAAGAACCCTATTCGACTTCATTGCTAAAATATTTACTAGAGCATGCTTGCTTCCTCCCTCTGAAAGTACAGTGTATTTATAGGAACATCCTGTAATGGAGCGTCATGCTCTGAGCAGTATTTTTGAAGAATAAGGCAATACTGTGCATGAAAGGGTGGAGCAGGGCTCTTCTATTGTCCCTGCCTGTTAGCAGGTGTTGGGAGCCTGCAGAGAATTGCAGGAGTTGATTGACTGGAGCAGATTCACTGTGGTATGTGAAGTGTGCTAAGTCCCTGCGGGGGATGGGAAAGGCTCACTGGGCTGAGGAATTTGGAGTCTGGGTTGTCTGCGGGAAACTGCCAGAAAGGACTAACTTCGGGTGAAAGGGGATGTTGAGATATTTTTTTGTTATTATTAAAATTCCAAATCCTGGCAATCCATCAGCATGGAAATACTATAGGTCAGATCCTCAACTGATGTGCAGTGGCAGGTTCATAGTATGTTCTCTGAAACAGCTGGGAATCTGCCGCTGTTGGGTATGGGAAGATTCCTTCTCCACTTTGTGGCCGTAAGTGTTAGAAATAAGGTTGCTTAGCTCCTGTCCGGAAAGTAAGAACAATAGAAGACGGAGGTCAAAAAAAATGGCAAGAGCAGTTCTTGTAATCCAGCATTGTCAGCACAAATGCAACAATTGATTGAGAAGTGTCTGCTAACAAGGCAGCAAAGAGTGCAATTAGAACTGAAATAGCAGGAAGGTCTATTTCAGAGTTTTATGATACTACCACTGCACCACCCCACTAATTTAAAGTCCTGATGGTTTTTCTGTCCGAGCTGGAGTCAGCTGGGGCCCCAGAGCAATCTTGGACTAAAAGAAACTGTGTACCCAATACAGGATTTATCAGAGCTTCAGCTGTTAAGAGGTACTACCATAAATACATCCTAAAGTTGAAAGGCAATCCTGTGATCTACCTTGGGGATGAACAAACGACCACCACAGAGCATGGCTGAGAACTGCTTAAGCTTCATTGGAGATCCTGAGGTCTGTTAGAGCTGCTGGGTCTCCTGCATCAGAAATACATGGTGCAGTAGGCCTAACTGAAAGGGTGTATCAGGGCTCAAGTCAACAAAGTTTTAGGAAAGCATGATTAAGACTGGATTCAGGAGAACCAGTTAAGGCCTACCAAATATGTGGTGAGTTTGAAGTAGCTTGCTAATGTTGAAGGTCAGATGCTTGAGCTCTAACTGGGGAAATTAAAGCCTTTTAGACAGTTGAGGATATTTTCTTGCTGTACTGATCTCCAAGAAATGTCATATGTGAGAAGCACAGCACAAATGAGTACACTTGAAGGTCTGGTAGAGTAATAGCACTCAGGGACATGGGCTGCAAAGCAGAGTGAGCAGGTGTGGAGTGCCTGCTAGAGGAGCCAGATAAGTGCACCATCTGGGAACATCGGACAGGAGAAATTGGCAGACAGGGGCAAAAGTGACTTGTCAACACACTAGTTCTGAAGATAGGGAATGGTGTCTAGAGAAGAGAGCTCTTTGCAGACCGGCTTGTGGTCTGTGTGTACATTAAGATTAGCTGTTTAAGGAACGGCTAATAGACTCCAGGAATGGGTAAATTCAATGCGTGAAGTTCCATGGCTTGGAATGCCATTGATTACACTGCACAGCAGTTGTTTCACCTTTCACATGGATCTAGTCTGAGTCAAAACTTTCAACCAACTGTACAGTAAGGGGCACTCTGATCTTTTAATAAATTTTAACAGAGCAGTAATAGCAGTGCAGTTGAACAGTCAGTTGCCTGAAGGGTTGCTTTATCAACTAAAAATGTATGAAAGAGGTTCTTGATTTCTTGTGTCATTCCTGAGATTGGAATGGTTTCTACAAGAATCACAGTGTTAATCCTGGATATATTCCATGTCAAGTAAACAATAATTTTTGACCATCCATGTTGGGGATTGTACTTACAAAGTGCTTGTCTACATAGTGCTTCATATAAAAAATCTTATGTCTGCCCACAGCATTGACAATCTCATTTGACTTTACATTGAAATATAGGCATATAGAGCTCCAGATAATGTGATGATCTATTATTCCCTCTCTCCTACCTTTTTCACTGTTAAAAGTAAATCTATGCACCATTTTTCCGGTTGTGAATGGCTGCTGTATTTTAGAAAAGGATTTTAAACCTACTGATTCAGTTGAATGTGACCATCTTTTGACAATCAGCCCAGGTTCACTGCACAGGTGTCTGCCTCTCAGAGTCAAGTGAGGGAGTAAATGTACTGTTTAGTTTACACAAGGGTGGCAGAAAGTAGATGTGGATTTGAGCACTGCTAACCCACACTAAGCAGCCCTGCACCTTGCAATGTGAGAAGCCTTATTGAACTTTGAGGAACTGCCTGTCATTGCTTACTGTGAGCAGAAGTGACTTGACTGTGTCCCTCATATTGTTGAGTGTTTTGGCACTGAAGACTCAATTATGCAAATTATTGTCATTATTATGCTATTGGTGCAGATATCTTTGCTTGACAACAGCACCTATTTCTAATTAATTAACATGTTTGGACATCTCTGAAGGTGCAGTGTGGTACTGTGAGTGAACACTGTGTATCTATTTGAAACTAACCAACCCAATTTAAGAATTAAATTTTTCATCCAGACATGGAATAGAGTTGTGCTAAAAGCAGTTCAGGCTTCAGAAAAGGTCACATAAAATGTTCTTCAATACTACATGAAAGGTAAACAATACTGTCTTACAATACTCAGTTTTCGAGTGGATACTTTAGGAGCTTGAATTACCTGGCTTGTTCTACATCGTGAAAGAGGGAGATCCAGTCATTTTATTCTAGAAAATATTTTCCCCATCCCTTTGACTGGCACATGTATTTAACTGTAGAGCCCTCAAGGACAGTGTGGTGGATCAGCATGCTAAGGCCTATGGTCTACAGCCTGTAGTTTTTCATTTCACGTTGCTTAAGAATGGTCCTCTTTGTTTCCATTTTGAGCCACGGCTGAATTCTTACGTGTTGTCTGATCTTCAGGCTCAAATACCCCAGAGAATAGGCAGCTGTGAATCAACCTTCTGTGTGCTTTCTAGCAGGTAGTCTAGCAAAGAAGGCAGTGTGCTGCTTCTTATTTCTTTAAATTGGTAGGGATTTGAAGGAAGAGACTTTAATAAAAGTCTCATAAATGATTCTTTTCTTTCTGCTGATGATTCTGAATTGCATGCAGAAATATAAGAACCTTTTAACAGAGCTGCATGGGTTTAAACACAGTCCCTTAGATTTATAATTAAAGCTCATTGTCTTTATGCTATCCTATACTTTATGAGAAGGATCACTTTTCTAATTACATAGTACCAGGAGGTCTGTCACACGCTTTCACTTAGTATTAAGGTACAGAGTTGCTCTATTTTTTCTGTCTCCTTGTCTTTCTTCCATAGATTCTATATTATGTTTTGGAAATTTGACATCATGATTTAAGATTTTTTTCAGGGCAGATGTTTCACCCTGCTATGTTAAGTCATCTTGACTTACTGCCATGAAATGGAAACAACTGGAAGTTTTACCATTGCTTCGTATCTTTATTGAAAGGTATGTCTCATGCATCTTAATTCCCCATATACATGTTACCTTCCTCTCTCCTCACTCTCCCTCATTACACTTCTTTCTTTTCCTCCTTAAAGAAGGAGGTATATTAAAATTTTCTTGCTGCTCTGCCTGAGTGGTTAATGAGGTTCTAGATAGCATAATGAATATGTAGTGCTATTGAGTCTATGTGCGTGCACACGCGTGCGTATTTTTGTGTGTGCATGTCTTTAATCACAGCTGGAATGCAAAATCAGGCTCCACCTTTCAACTCTATCTCCATCATGCTGAGAGAGTGAGAGAGAGCGAGACTGAGACTGCTAGACAGCTCGAAAGAGATTGCAGCTCAGATGTCCTGGAAAACAGCAAATCCCTCAGACCTGGCAGATTCCGTTACCATGAGAACTGCAGATATTTCCATTGTGATGGCTTGCTCTAGCAGCCATCTGTTACACCCATTTGATTAGGAAGTACAGTTCAGCTTGTATGGGATTTTCACTGCACCTTATCCCATGGCAGTGTACAGAAACTCTCTCTCTTTTTATATGCTAAACTCAATGTTTTTAAAGTGCTGTAATTTACCGAGGCTGAAGACATTTAATGAAATGCTAGGAGGAGGTCACTGAGGGACAATATCTCTGAGAAGAAAGAAGCACATGAGATAAGAGAAGGGGATTAATGTCTAGTATATAAATAAGATCGACCCAGAAATTAACCGTATTTAGCAATTCCTCATCCTGGCCAGGGAGAGAAGCTTGATATACAGACTTTGTGAAACCATAATAAAATTAATAATTGCCTCCTGTTAGTTAATCCCACTCCATATGTATTTATTGTATGCACGCATAAATGCATACAGCAAATGTATTTCAGGTTCTCTGGAAAAAGGAGGAGGGTGATGACTCTCCCCAGATGCCTGAAGTGGTTCAGTGACTGCACTGTGTAACGATTAGATTAGCTCTAAAAATTTAATGATGCTGTTTGACTTTTCCTAGACACAGAACAACCTTAAACTTTCTTGAAGGTTTTCTGTAATTTACTGATTAAAACAATTATTTGGATTAGTTGGGTCTCTTGGTGTAAATTTGTGGTGGAGGAAATGCAATGGCACATCAAAGGGATATAAAAACAAAGGATTCCCCTTCAATTAAAACTCTCCAGATATTCTTTCTAACTGGCTAGCATTCCAGATGCAGGGTAATCTTATGTATGGGGTAGTTGCCTGGAGTATCTTAAAATAACTGAAGGTCTTGTAAACTCAGTGAAGCCAATTAAACGCTCACACACTGAAATGAATTTCTGAGTGCTGCAAAGAACACATTTGAGGTCACCTCCTCTTTTCATTGCCCACACTTTATGGCCAATGCCAGATACTACTAAGTAAATCAGATCCTCAGAATCAGGGGCTATGTGTTTTTGTTCCCCTTATAGATTCTCCCACCCGGCTGAACATAATTCCTGATCCGTCTTCATCTCAGCATGAAAAGTTTTCTCTTCTATTGTTTTTCCTCACATAGCACCAGATTGCCATGGAGAAGACTATGATATCATAAGAAATGAATGAGCATGTTTCTCACCATGGGTGCAATATACATTCCAGACCTAATAAAGTCAGAAATCATGTAATGGGCCTGGTAAAATGAGCTGCTTATTTAGTGTAAATATGAACGGTTCTTCTTTAGGGCTATACTTCAGCTAAGTAACTTCTTAGGCACTTTGCTGAGTATGGAGAGACATAAGAACATGTTTAAGAGATTTTCTGAATAGGGGTAGTTCTTAAAGAGCTTTACTGAATCGGGGCCCCCAAAGAAAGGAAGTAAAATTCCCCTTCTTTCTTATAATAAAAGATTTTCTTGTTCATAATCTTTACAACAAATTAGGACTTTCACTTCCTGAAGCTTCCCATCTTGCCTAATCCTGAAGAGAGGTTTGGGGTTTTTTTTCCTCTTTTTTTTTCTTTTTTTCTTTTTTTTTTCTTTATCCAGACAGGGCACTTGTTTTGTGAATGCGGTATCTGCCTTTGACAGGCAGCAGATGTATGGAAGCCCTGAAATCTGAAACAATAAATACCATTCAGAGTCTCACCACTGAACCTTCTTATAGTACTGCCTTTGTTAAATGGAACATTTACAGGAATACCATCCCCCCCTTCCCACCCACCTTCAAGGCTAGGATCTGAAGCATGTTTTTAAAGTAAAGGTTAAATACCTGAGGCATGAATAGTTGACATACAAAAGAAACTAAAGTAAATTTTTCATTCGTTTGCCAGCTACGAGGTGTGTCGAGGGCTTTTTCTTTCTCTTTGTAATATATCAGAAAACAAACCTGGGAAGTGTATGCAAGGAATATTTCTTTTTTACATTGGAATGTTAACATTTACACCTTCTGACTTAATACTGTATAGTTCTTCAGAGTCATCAATCTCATGAGAGTCATCTTGCCATCTGTAACAGCATTGCTCCAGGCTTCCATATGAAAGTCCAATCTGGCGCTATAAATACTGGATAATGAAGAGTAGGTGTTAAAGTTTCTGACTGGTTGGAAGATGAGTCTGTGTCTATGAAAGATCTGAATTTGTGTGTTAAACAAACAAATGGAATCTATGTTAACATGGAAGTTCAACCATAAAGAGTATGCATGTTTATTCTTATGCCCTCTCTCACTTTCTGTTTTTTTTTCCTATTTTTTAGTTTGTTTTTCTCTATTTGGTAGAGTTCATCCAAGATCCAAGAGAAAAGTCTTCTCTGACCATCATGTTACACTGTGCAGATTACAAATAGGGGCAAGATGTTGACTTGCTGTAATGTAGTGCTCTTTTTTTTTCCCTCTCATTTTGCTCCAGGAAAGCTATAACTACACAGATTAGCAAAACTTTTGCAAGAATGGATGTAAAACAGATTTATCTCAGTGTCAGCTTTATCTGATCCATTTGGTCTCGCAGAGTTTGGATGGTTTCCTTTCTTACAATAACCAGCTTTCATACATCTATATCCTTAGGGTATTAAATGTCAGCCTCTAGTGTACCATTCAAGGATAAAAGATTGACAATACTGAAGTACATTTTTTCTTCTTTTTTTTTCTTGCTTCTTCCGCACTGGCAGAATCTTTACTCTGAACACCACTGCTGACCCCAGAAATGACCCACAGGAACTACCGGCGAAAGGAGGGAAAAGGTATTTCAGCTTATAGACATTAGAAACTCTTAATTAATAGCCTTTTCACAGACTTTTCAGATAGATTTCCTGTCATTGTGATGAGGATATATTTGTAACGAGGTCCCTTAAGTAAATGGCCAGTAGATAATTAATTGAACTAGATAGGACTTTCCATACTGCCTTTCCTTTCCTTTTTTTTTTTTTTTAATTTTTTTTTATTGTGTGCGTGTATGCGAGTATAGGAATCTTCCTGATGGTTTTCTGTCCTCTGTGCTGGATGGACAGCCCTTTGCCACCTATTGGCCGAGCCTTTCAGCCCTCATTTCAATAAAACTCTTAGGCACTCTATTGAGAGATGTACATTTTTTGCTTTTGTTGGCATCAGAACTGAAGAAAATGTGCCTGGAAGATCAGGGACCAGCCAACAGCCTCTTTAAATGCATCCAGCAGGACTGGTGTGCTCTGTATACAGCTAAAAATATAGGAAACCTGAAGGGTGCCACTTGCTTTTTCTTCTCTCACTGGACGAGCATCTGAGGCTGCATTGCTCCCCTTCTTTGGGCAACTAGGGAGCTACCCTGAACTTTTCTCTCCATAGCTCAGGGAGATGTGGTGGAACTCTACAGTGAGGCTGAATTAGGCTTGTTATTAGATTACCATCCTCTTAGCACACTTGCCTCCAGCTCGTTTAATTAAAAGATTGCAAATATGCATTCCATAAATAATTTCAGACCTTCACAGCTAGTTTTGAGACAGCTATAGTTCATGTTTTTGAGTTAAAGTCCTTTTTGCTCTCTCAGGGGCCTTCACTTTTTCAGCTTTGGAAATGCAATAACCTATTAACATCGCTGTCATTGGGACATTTCTAAAATGTGAAGAACGTTTCTTGATGAACATACTGAGTTTTTTTTGCAAACTAAAGAGTTTAAAATATTACTCCAGTTATCAAAGAATATTGACTAATACTTTTACTAACCAACACAAAAAAATCAACAAAAATGTGAAGAAAAAGGAGAAGTCTCATTTGAACATTATGCAATTCAAATGTGAAAAAAAAGCGCTTTTAAGAGTAACGGGTTGTTGGCTAAGGAGCCAGAATTTTCTTAGCAAACCAGCATCCATTAAGGAGGTAAGAGAAGAATATTTAGGTGCTGGCCAAATGCTTCTGAGATTTTGATCTGACTCTTTGCACGTATACTTAAATTTACTTGTTTCTGTATGGAGTTAAGTGTGTTCATGCATCAGCTACTTTGAGGAACAACTGTGTTTTACTGCATTTTTCATTATTTTCCATCAGAAAATGTGTACAAAATAAAAGGTCTCATTTCAGGTAGTTGGTCAGATGCTTGTGGTGTTTTGTCCTTACAATGATGGACATAAAGTTGACAAACATGAGCTGTGCCTCACATAGGCCATTGTAAATCAGAATGAGCTTTGCTGAAACCAGTGGAGTTAGCCCACTTTTTAAAGCAAACTTAGAAGAATCAGGTATTTGAGTGCTGTGTCTGTGCTTCCTTCTATTTGACACTTACAGTCTGTTCTGGACCAAGCCAACAACAACAACAAAAAATCCACTAAAAATATCATGTAGGTGTCTAAGTAGTTGCCTCTAAATTTCAGCTGTGGAAAGTTGTAATTTTATGTAATTACTGCTCTAGTCAAGATCTTTAGACACCAAGTGTCCTTGCTTGCACAGCAGCAAAACAATGTACACCACGCCTCCTCACCTCGCATCTATGCCTGTTGAAAATATGGTTGCCCTGATATTTTGCACTCTGTTAGACTTGTAGGTGCAGCTGGTGCAGCCCTGGTGTCCTGAGTACCATACCTGCATACGAATTCCTGATTCACCAGTGACTATTATTTTGTTTCCTCCAAGGCAATTGTGAAAGGGACTTTAGTATGTAATGTGTGTTTAAGCCTGTCTCTCTCTTTAAGTCTTGAGATCAGTTATTTATGGGAACCAGACATCTAGGCAATCTTACCCTTTTCTTCTGTGCATGGAAAGCAGTGAAGGTTACAATATTAATTGCTGCATCAGCCACTTTAAGATTTAATGTTTTTCCCCATTCTATAGGCAATGTATCTTTTGCATGATTTCCCATATAGTCTTCACTTTCACAGTCATCTGAATGATAAGCAACAATAATGTCTCTGGAAGTGATCCATAAATCATATTCAAATCCACGCAGCCAAATGATCCTATTTTTAATCTCTAAACTACTGTAGTATGTGCTTGCTAGTGCGGTTCAATTGGAAGCATTATGTTCCCCACCTACATATTTCCTTCAAATCTGGGCTAATGCACTAAAAAATAAATAAATAAACGCAACCTGCAGCTTGAATAATAACATATAGACAAACTATGGGAAATGAAGACCTCTCCAAATAAAATAAAGTAGTTATATGAGCTACAGATAATAGTGTTAGTTATTAGGATCTATAGAGGGAATATGAATGGTCTTGGGTTTAGGTCACTACATTAGAATGGAGAGTACCTAAATTGTCTTTGTTGCCTTCCCACAGAGTCTCTGAATGACCTTGTCCACAGCTAAAATATGCCTGTGATCACATACCTGAGATATAAACATGTATTATTATCAGTGTGAACATTCCATCTCCACCTCTCCATTTCAGTCTGTATTCAAAGCTGGAAATAGTAGACAGATGCAAAAATTCTAAACGAAGTTAACTATGGACAGTGTTTAGATACCGCCTTGGGTTTAGCAGGATGTAGGAACCATTCAGGACTAGGCCAGACAGAGCTGGTCTATCTGGTATGACATCTTACCACTAATCTCTTGTGATGCAAGAAGTTGTAAGACTTAGGAAGTTCTGAAGTAGGTAGGTAAGGGGTGACCTGTTTCTAAGGAAAGATTTGCTTAACATCCTCAGACTGGTTTTCAGTGGGTAGGGAGGTGATTTTGAATTGCATAATTTTTTAGGCTACAGTGATCCTCCAGTTGCCATTCAGGTCAATAACAATGGCTGGTGACTTTGGCAAAAAAAGCGGTAAACCTTTTCTTATGAAAGAATTGAATCTTACTGATGAAGAAATTTGCATTATATTTTCTCAGGGAAGCCGGGCTGGGCTGATGATCAAGCGGTATTGTTCCTCTGCAGGATTACATTTGGGATCTCCTTCCTCAATCCACAGGTCTCCTTTGCTGCTTTCATAGAAAGAAGCCCTCTTCAACAAATATGGCAAATTCAGTGTGATATCTGGTGTCTGCAATGTCTGGAAACTCTGCAGACAACATGTTTCAGCTTTGGCTGTCATTCCGTGTCTGAAGTACTTTCCATCTTACCAGCTTGGAATGAATTGATGTGATCTCTTTTCATTCAATGCAGGCTAGATTATAGGTCCATTGAATAATGATTTTTTGGGCAGAAGTGAATAGCCCCCAGCCCTTGTAAACAGGAGGAAAGAAGATGGTCCATTTCTGCAAACTGTAAAAATACTCTCTTTAAAACTGAGAACATGAAAGAAGTAAGTTTTGGATGTGTGTAGCCATGTAGAAAAAGGAAAGGTTTTTAACTAGGGAAAACTGAGACCTGCAAAAGCTCTGCCCTCTTTGGGTAGCCCTGCAGACACAAGGTTTCAAAGGGAGAGAGAAGCAGCATTAACATTGTGCTTCCCCACAGCCTAGCTGCTTGAATAACACAGCCAGTGACTCTTGCTGAGTCCTCACTTTGTTGCTGTTTCGCTGCATGAATTTGTCTCTTACCCATGGGACTACACAGTAGGGGAGAAAGGATGGCACTCCTTATCTACATCCATTTGCTGACTCTTCATACAGGATATGCTGGTAAATAGATTTGACCTGATCTTGTTTTGTATTAAAGGATATAAATAGCTCCAGGACACTGTTTCCTCTTTTACCGGTACATCATTTGTTGGTGTGGTCTTTATGGAGGTACTCCTGAAAAAAATGCTTTTGCTTCTTTGTGGCTGCAGCTGAAACTTCCTTTCCTTCCTTAGCTCTCCTAAGCCAGTCCATTGGGATCTTCTAAAGATGAAATCAAAAGTGATGCCAAGCTTCACCCAGCTGATGGCTAGCATCCATGGGCAGGAATGTTTATGCACCTAGTGGAGGTTTTTAGGGATCTCTTGTCCCCCTCACCTGTTCCTTCTCCCATGTGTCTCTAAACCTGCAAGCACAGACTTATG
The DNA here is from genome assembly GCA_013396935.1 of Baryphthengus martii. NCBI lineage: Eukaryota > Metazoa > Chordata > Aves > Coraciiformes > Momotidae > Baryphthengus > Baryphthengus martii. Next base: position 27,307 of record VWZK01013545.1, on the reverse strand, counting down.
CTTGGCCATTTCCTTGCAGTTGGATACCAAAGGAGAAGGGAGATCTTTCGTTATCCCTGCCCACATGAGGGTTAAAGCAGTCTGTCCATCCCTTTCCTACATTTTGGGTGTTGCCTGCAACTCTAGGGAAGGATAAGAAATAGGTATCTCTGATTCTACCACTTCTTCATATGCCCATCACGTGGCCCAGAGTAGCAGGTGCACATCCCCTCCCTTGCCAGGGCACCTCATTATGCAGATATCCCCCGTGGCACACAGCCTCCATAGTGCTACCCAGGCTGGAGCGCTGCCTAATAACCTTGATCCTGACCTGAATGCTAATGGACTTGTGACTTCAAAATGTTCTCTGCCCACTGCATATGCTCCTCTGGAGATGAGTAGCAAGTAGGTTTGTTTTTTTCTCCCAGTGGCCTGAAGGAGCCATAATAATATTTTAAGGTATAAATGGGATCCTCAGAACATTTCACCTGAAGTGTTTTCTACTACGTCATAGTTTTGGGCATCAAGGAAGTGTATGATATCTGAAAGGATGTTGATACTAGGCTGTATGTCAAGGTTTTGTATGCAGTGTCAGCACTAGTGCTGGACTTTCAGGCAAGCGTGTGATGAATGTTCTGAGCCTCCATGCTGAGTATGTGCCTGAACTAAACATGCAAACCAAACTGAGGAAATTCAGTCAAATCTCAGTGTAGGAGTTTAAACTTTGCATCCACACTAGGCAGGGAATGGGAGTTATTAGCTTCAAAATAGTTCAGATTTCTTGATTGTCAGACTCGGCGTTGACAGTATTGCAAAGTTTAATTGTTTGTTCTGTTGGAATAGAATCAACACGGAAGATTGTTGAGGTGAGAAGATCTCTTAGTAATGTAAGTAGTTAGTTACCGTTAGGGGTTGAAAAGGGAAAATTCTCCTTGATTCAGGTAGTGCATGCATTGCTTGGCAATATCTAATTTATTTATTGCAGCTTTTGATATGGGTTGCATCCAACATTAGCTGAAGTGGAGATTCTCAGTTGAATTCACATCAGACCTGCACCCTTCTCTGGCTTTCTTTTTTAACCAAGTTCAGCCTTTGCGGAATTGCAGTGGGCGAGTCGTTAAATTGTAATGCAAATAAGGCTTCATTTAGCAGCAAGTGTAAGCAAGTGTGGATCCAAACCAGACACAATTTGGTGGATGTCTACATGTTAGAAACAGGTACCTGAGTGACAGTAAAAAGGTTTGGTTGAGCACATTGTAGAATTATACTTGTATTCAAAGTCCAGGTGGAGACTCATCTCTTTCCAGGATACAGTTTTTTTATAGGCCTAGAACATCTCAATATTGGAAGTAGCACTGGTAGGAATTTTCTGTGTACGTGCGAAAGGAAGTGTTTCAGTGTTTCTCATCCTGTGTGTATGCATACAGAATCTCTCTTTTGGTTGTTTGCTTTTGACCCAGCATTAGCAGCTCTCCTTGTCATCAGATGACACTGTAAAAAATATGAGAACTCCTATGAAAATGGCAGGTATCCTATATAAAGCTTCCATTCTGAAAATGAGTCTGCTGTAGTTCTGTTCCACAATGCTTATGGATGGCAACATTTTCTTTCATTCTTGCTCCTTTTCAGTAAATAAAGCAACTCTGACTATTGCAGAAAAGCACATTCACCTCTAAATAATATATTTTTTTCAGGTTAAAAGTATGTAATTTCACAAGCAACACTCTGGGACTCATCCTGCTGTGAAACCGTTGCTCAATTTCTCTCAGCAGTGATAAGGTGTCTACAATTCTTAAACTGCTGAATAGCCCCTGTGAAAGTCAGGACACTGGTATTGCAGCTGACAACTGATGCTGGGATATTGGCACACAGCTCAGAATGCTGTAACGGCATGAGATTTTGCTCCAGGGTTCCCAGTGCTTGCATAGTTCGTATATGTCAGGCTCCTGGCTAATCATAGCTCACCATACAGTGAATGCATCCTATTGACTTGACCAGTACCAAGCAGTTAATTTAAAAGATATGACAGCGTCTGTCTTTTGCCATCTTTTCCACTCTAAAACAACGAACCAAATGGCAATGCTTTGAACTCAACTGTTACTGTGTTAGGCAAGAAAGTAGGAAAGAAAGTAAATGAGAAGACTATTTGTTTTAGTGATGAGGTCTTTTTTAAAACAGGGCCTCAACAATGAAAAATATGCTCTCATGAGCAAAAAATAGTGAAGAAGAACTGGAAAGATAGTCAGGATAACTTATAAGAATATGTAGTGAAAATAAATGCCATCTAATAAATGAGAAGACTGATTTGTGATTGAAGTTAAGATTTGGAGAGCAAACACCAATTTTGGTGAAAGATCTATAAGCAGGACACACTGCCAGTCAAAAGCAGAATAGTTAGGAGGAGAAAGATACTGTTGAGTCAAAGTGAAAGGCTCCAGCTCTGTTAGTTGTCCTGGAAAAAGTAAGAGAGGGAGAGAGAAAGGAAGAAATCAGTTAAATAGTTCATTTGGTTCTAGTATTGTCTTTGTGTTGTGGTTTCTTTTTTTTTTTCCTCTCTCTCCAGAAAAGTTATTAAGAAGTTGAAGGAAAGTCACAGATTGCCAGGAACCGGACAGGCTGGTGGAAGGAGTATTAAACACCATAAAACAGTTGTCTCCAGAAGAGGGTTTTATGTGTTAATTACAGATGTGCAGCTAAGCTAATCCAAAGCTATGAGGAATGAACAATCCAAAAGAGTATTATTATTTCCCCCCCAGCCCCCTTCCCCACCTCCAACCCAGCTTTGTCTGAAGTACAGAGTGCTGACTTTGATAGTCTTCCTCCACTCTGGCTCCAGTTGCAAACTCCACTCACAGGCTGTTATTAATCGTGTTTGTCTGAGTGCTTGGAGATACCCGACTAAGTCTAGGCTTCAGCAGTTTGAAATCTAAGAGCTCTTTGTATTTTGGAGCAGTGCCAGCTGCTCTTCTCTGACGACCAGTCCAGATGGAGGTCATGCAACTTATCCAGAAGGAAGACTTTGCAAGCATAGTGCCCTTTTACGATGACGGACATCTCTCTGCTGAGCAGAGAGTGATTACATGAACAGTGGGACAGAATGTGATAAAGCCAGCCAGGAAAATCTAATTTTTTTAAGAATAGATGGAAATTTGAACTTCAGCCTTTGGTTAGATCTGGCTAGTAATGCTTCGTTAATGTTTTTTTCTTGGGGGGAAAATGTGTGTGTATGTATGTAAGAACATGTATGTGTGTGGAGGAGCTGTCTGTATAGTTTGGTTTCAGGTTTTTTCCTTGAGAAAGATTCTATTTTCTTTCCAAATGATCCTTTGCTTTTTTTTCCAGAATTAATTACTTTCTCCTCTCCCACAACCAAAATACATCTATAAGATGGGGAGGAGCAAGGGAATTCTTAACACATATTTTGAAATTTTCCATGGGAAATGCCATTTTTTTTGTTCACTATCTCTGAATTACATCTACAGATGTAGTCATGTTTCCCACCTACCTAGGAATACAGTGGCATTGCCATGTCCTTCCTCCCAGTGCCCTTTCCTCTATCTTTCAGCTATGTTTAGTAAGTTAGGTTCCCTTGCCTTTTAGTCATACATCTACCTTCCAATCCACTTATCTTTATCACAGTTATTGTATTCACTCTATTTTATTGCCATCCTCTTTATATTGAGCTGCCCAAAACTGATCACAGTTTTCCAAGAGGGGCCTCACCAGGGTTGTGTACAGAGGAATTATTACCTCTGTAGTCTTGCAAATAATTCTACTCCACATCCCAGTATAATAATTGCCTCTTTGTGCTACAGTGTCTTACTGTGAGCTCATATTTAATCTGTCATCCACTATCACTCCCTAAATAAGTCCTGCAGTACTTCTCCTTTAGCGAAAAAGACACAGAAAAATGAAGAAAAAGTAAGTTATCCTCTTGGGTAGCTCTGAGAAAAATCAGGGTTTTCATACAGCTGCAAAGTTTCTGAAACACAGCCTCACCCTCTGCTTCCACATTATCTGGATTTTGCAGCTCTAATGCCAAGAGTAAAAACACATATAACATTTCTTATTTGTACCTTTTCTTAACATTGTCTAGTTGCAGTCCTGGACTACCCAGAGCATTGATATCCTGGAGGAATTATATGCCTACTTTTAGGGTTCATATCTACTAGATTTACAGCTCAGAAATCCTGCTGTGCTTTAAGTATTTTGGAGGTATGTGCTGTAAACCTTCCTTCAGCTACTTGATATTTTATGGAAATTAAATGAATTCTACTGTACATGGGCAAAAGTAGGACATGACTTAAGTAAAAATTTACCATCTCTAGGTTTGGAGAGTTTGCCACTCTACAGACTGGGTTCTTTTCAAGAACTTTTTAAAGTGAGCAATTTCTCAGAACTGCCTGTCTATTTTTATTTTTTTAAAATTATTTTTACTGCTTAATTAATTTAGAGGAACTCTATTGACACTCAAAGTTGAAAATCCTGCACAGCGTTTAATCTTCTCCTTGGTTTTGGCCAATGAGTTGTCCTTCCAGAATAAAAATCCTTTCCTTTTTAGTCCATCTGATTATTCAAACTAATTAATCACTGCAAAAAGCACCAGTGAGGATTTGTAAACATTATGTTGTGAAGTATGATGAGCACATATTTACCTTCTGAGTGCTACAGGAATTACATTATGTGGAATCATAGTGTGCTGCATGTGTGAGTAGTCTGTTACTTCAGTACTCGGCCATTAACTTTTTCTTTATTTGTTGTGAATCAACCTAAGACTATTACACCCCAGCAACAGAGATTTCCCCTTCTTCCCATCTTTCTAAGATCTCCTGATCAGTTTCTGCAGATGTGCAGTTCTTGGAACTGCCTGAACAGGCAAGTGGGAGAACTGAAGGAAGAAAGACCTTATAAATATTGCAGAGCACCAGCAGTTTTAAAGTGCTCCCTCATCCCTGATTACAGCATAAGGTCATATATTCGTAAGGCACGCCACCCTGAAATTCACGGGAACCCTCCTGTGGACTGCACAGTTTGTGTGCTAAGCCTCCAGGTTCTTGAAGTGAACCCTCACTGCTACAAAGAGCTCTTAAAATTACATTTAAATTGGAAATAGAAATCTCAGCCCTGACATTGGAGCAGAGTTATTATTTGCCATGTCTGTCTTCTCTCACTCAGGAAGCTGCTGCAACATGAAACCCTCTTCTGATTGTTCCTTCTCCAAATGCCTCTCTCAACTATTTCCTTGTGAAAGGAGGAAAATTATGGGAATTTAGGCTAGCAGAACAGTCCTTATGCTCAGACTAAAAAAACAAGGTCAAGAGGGGGGCTGATTTTCCCAGCCACTGAAATGTGTTTACCTTATTCCTTTATCTTGGCACAGGAACCTGTGAACTGCAAATCCCAGTTCAGTAAAATGCTGCAGTGTAACCAAGGGGCAAACAGAGCCCTCAGGTATGCGTTAGGGCTCATGAGAAGATACATTTCCAGCAGTTTACTGTTGCAGAACCAGGTAGTGATGAGACCACATCTATATATCCCTGTGTACAGCTCTGGACATGCGATTTGTTTTAAGACCAGAAACTTAAGAAGCTAAATCTGCTCAGTTTAAAAGGGTAATAAATGAGAGAGAACATGACTGTTGGAATACAAGTATACTAAGGTGAGGCGGGGAAAGTTAGAGGAGAGAACTTTTAGTAAAGAAAACCGTCATATGAAGAAATTGTTACATGTTGTCTGTAGAGACTTTTTTTTCACCTGGAAATTAAGATCCTTAATCACTTGAAGGCCATTCTGGAGCAGCCTCCAAACAGGCTGAAGTGTGTAGAGGAAAGCTAAGTTGTGTCCGTTTCCAAGAGATATTAGGTGATGTGATTGCATGCAGTCACTCACAAGTGCTCCAGATATGTCCGTTTGGGGATGCTCAGTGATTTAGCTGTTTTTCTTGGGAACTGTAGATTTTTGATCTGCACGGAGGAGCGGACTGGAGAAATGTGAATCTATATATAGGTCAGTTGCAAACAGTGTCCATCTGCATTAATTCACTGACTGTGAATATAAGACTATTTGGAAGAATGGGAAATTTATCTCCTAAATATTTAATAAGGTGTCCACAGAAAGGCAGTGTAATCACAGTTGCAGACTGACTCATGGTCATATTACTTAAACAAGAACCTTGTTTGGGTTCTGCTTAGAAGGAGCACTGACATTTCCATTTTACTTGAAATGGGAATTCTTGTGAGGTTCACTACAAAGGCAACAAATCTAGAGAAGGTGGTTGTTTGACATCTCTTCGTGGTCTCAAGTTCAAGTTAACAGTTTTCTTACACAAATCAAAACATCAGAATGGTCCCTAACTTTAAGCCTTAAAAGGAGAGTGGTGGTGGGAGAACTTACAGTGTTGCGAAACAGGTACCAGGAATAAGATTTCTCTGTTCTTTCTTGATTGAGTTGGTTGATATCTATAGATAAAATCCAACAGGTAAGCCTTAGTGACAAAAAAAAAATAAGCAAAGTAGATACGAATGGCTATGTTGAGTGTTTCACAATTAACGTCATAGAGAGTTCTGTCCTTCTTCTGAACTGCAGACTTTCCATTCTGCATGAATTTCATTGTATGGATTTTCTTTCTGAAAATGAACTTGCTCTCGGACGCTCATTGCAAGTGTCTGAAATAAGCTTTTCTTGGTCACTTACAGAGCAATGCAAATGATTTGGAGCAATATGAGGCTGCTTGGGTTTTTTTCTTTATCAGGTGGTATAGCAGGACTTTAAAATAGAGGTACTTTATTGTCTGGTGCTATACTGCAGGCATCCAGCAACATCTGCCAAAGGCTGCATTCCTTTGTGGGGTCTGTGGCTCACCAGAACTGACTAGGGGCTGAGGTGATATGTGTCTGTGCAGTGATCTTCCTTGCACTTCAAACACAGCTGCTATCAGGAACTGGATAGTGTGAAAATCTTGGTTCAGTCTCTGTTAACCTCTCTCACCACCATTCCTTTCCTAGTTTGGAGACAGATTGGAGCATTTTCTTCTTTTGTTTACTGCACATGGGAACAAATGGTTCGTTTCCCTCTGTGCCAGCTGCTCTGACAGGTTTTCTAGTTTCTCCAGAATATATTATGCAATGCTGCAGAGCAAGTAATTTTTTTCTTTTCAACTCCATGCCTTTACCATGTATTGTAAACTGTCTGTTCTGATTAGATTCATCCCATAGAATCACTGCCAAATTCTGTTTTACACAGCAATGTTTAGTCTTCAGCCTGGGAGCTATGTGCAGTCCTTTTTAAGATGTTCATACATCAATATCAGTCCTTACTAATTCCAAGAAGCTTTGGATGGCAGGAAAAAGAGCTTGAGTTTAGCTATGCAAGTTACAGGACAAACACTGCACTCTTTACAGTGGCCAAACTTCTACTACCATCAATGAAAGTTGAGTTTGAGACTAGGGCTGCAAATTTGATTTCTGATATAGTTGTGCAGGCCACTGTCTCACCAAGAATTGGGCTCTGCTTCTGTTGAAGTGCTTCACTGCTGGTTTCAGAAGGGAGCCAGTGGGACCCCACATTTGCTCCAAGTATTGCTTAGGCAAAATTAAATCTAAAACTATCTAATGTTTCTTTATAAGAAAAACAAAACACTCCAATGTTTTCTCATGTCTTCCTTAAATAGGCATAGATTCCAGATCAACATCATCGATGACCTCAGTGACAATAGTAACTTGTTATTCTTTCATTAATACTTAGATCGCAGTGGTGTATAGAATCCTGGCAGGCTGGGACAGTCCCATAGACATATGCAGTTATAGAAATCCCTGAGCCACACTGGAAAAATTAAGAACACTAGGATTTCTACAAAAATGTGTTTTCTATCCTTATTAAGGGTTGGTTAAAATTTCAAGGTGGTGGAGAAGTGACAACCATTTTAATGTGAGAAGTGTTCATGGTTTTGTGGCTTGGTATCTCTGTGGGGTCTTGGTTGTTGGTGATGTATTGTGATAAGAACGGGTGGGTAATCTTGCTGCCTAGGGCAGAGGGAATTAAGAAGTCACCATTAACGTGGGAGCCGTGTTGGCTGAGGAGGCCACTTAGCAAATTCCTTACCTGAGCATTCAAGGGCACTCTCTCACAACTCGATCCTCACTTTTCCAAGCACAGGTAGGAGAAGAATGTTTCACTGTCCAGAAAGCACCCGGGCTTTGAGATAAATGAGGATCGAAACAAATGTTTCCATTCATATCAGGGGCCCCTCCTCACTAGTGTCCTCACTGATCTGTAAAAACCTTCTTTGTAAGTAGTTTCTAAAGCATAATCTGTGCTTTTGATACCATTTGATTGAATAATTCCAATGCAAGGTTTGTTTTTCAAAGGTTCTGAGAAGTGTTGCAAGTACCAAAGGTTTTAACAGAAACCTGAAGCCACTGGTTGAGAAAAATTTCCTCACAACTGTTCCTGTTGTGGAGAAAACTGGAGAAAATTCAAGTCCAAAGCACTGAGGGTCATGTGAATAGCTACTGAGTGGAATTCAGGGGCTTCGTTTCAGTAATTGCAGTGAAATTGCTCCCAGCAGAGGCAAGGAGCAGAAGAGAAATTTTAAAGGTCCAAGCAGGCAATAACAGAGCTCTACCCGCCTTCCTAAAGCAGTGAAGGAATCCTGAGCATTGAATTGGCTTACAGAGTGGGGCTTTTCTTTTCAAAGCAGATTTATCTTTTTCTTTCACCACCCACAAGTCCACAGCAGATACTGAGTGAGCTTTACAGGGAACTGGATTTATTTTGTCTAAAGCTCAAGAGAAAACCCACACTACTGAAACAGTAAAAGTGGAACTGAACTAACGTGTATAT
>VWZK01013545.1:238-18449 GCA_013396935.1 Baryphthengus martii | reverse complement strand
TTTTTTTTTTTTTTTTTTTTTCTTTTAATGAGACCTGAAATCAATTTAGTGAAAAGTCACATTCATTCTTTTTGGTGAAGTTGTAGACCAAGGTTATGTTGCAGCTACAAAGAATTTGGAAAACATGTAGGCTTGAAAAATGAACCATTCCTTCACATATATAACTTAGTATATCATCCTCAATCATAATTATAGACAGATTTGGATTGAAGTGATTATTGAATGCATTGTCCTTAAAGATAATCAGGGACATGACCACTAGTGACACTGTGATGGAAAGGGCTAAACAGTGCAGTTCATCATCTCAGCCCTTGAAGTGGCTGAGATATGCAAAAGTGCATGTTTTATCCAAGAAGTATAAATAGTAGAAAAGAAGGAAGAAAAAAATACAAAAAACAAGAAAAGGAATCAGGTGGCTTTACAGACTGGTATGTTTGAGGAACAATTTGACAGAGAAAAAGCAAGATGATGATAACTTGAACAAAGAATAATTTGTCACGTTTACCTCTTTTTTTCTTTCTTTTTTTTTTTTCCCCCTCCCAAAGCAGTATTGTTTGTACCCATTGCAATTTATACCTGGGAAAAAAGGTAGCTTGGGTAAAAGCTAGTTTACTCAGGAATGTACTTGGGTAAAAAATAGCTTAGTAAAGTAAAGCATAATTTATCTCTTCACTATTTGGGCCTGCACTAAGAATTTTTTTAGAAATCTTGAAACCTCAGTTAATGAAACCCCTTGCGAAAATCCACTAAATGACTTGTGGGTGGGATTCTTTTCTTGAAGGACACCAAACAGCAGAGAGGGATGATTTCCAAGTGTGGTATGATTCAAATAATGCTATACTGCCTCAGTATGAGGCAAACGCCTCATACGTTTGTTTCTTCTGTGTTTTCATTAGTCAGTCCTGTCCACCTCCATAATTTTTATACAGACAAACCCCATATATTCTATAAGTAATGTGAACAGATGATTATGTTGCTCTTGGCTACCAATAATCTCACATCTCAGGCTATTCCATCCAAAGGTAATGGCATTGATGCGATTGTCACATTATATAAAGACGCATCTGTGAAAGAGGTCAGAGAAAATAGGGGGTTTATAATCCTGGAATCCTGGGCAGTCTATCAGCTTGGAGGATATGATAATTGTTTGTTACTCTGCATTACTATACACAGGGGACAGAAAAACTCCTCAAATGATATGGTTGATTAAAATGAGCATTTTTTTTTCCTCTTTGAATGTAATTTTTTTTCCTCGCAGTTTGGGAGAGCAGCATGAAATATCTGGCTCCAGCAGAGTAATATGTTGGAGGTGCTATGCCATACTCTTAAACCTTTGAGTCATGTTATGTTGTTTGAAAGGCTTCAGGAGCCATAATATGCCTGTTAGGAGGTTGCAGCATGTGCAATACACTGAAATCCCTCTGATCTGTAGAGCTATCTTTTCTTCTTGTCATTCCAGGCTTCTTTTACATTTGCTCTATTTTGCCTGTTCTGCTTTCATACCTCTTCCACTAGCATGATTAATTTTGGCACTAGCAGCCATCCAAATTCATGATAGACTTTTAAAATAAATACTTGAAGTGTCTTGTTTCCTCCTTCCCCCACACCTACACAAAGCAGTGAGCCTCCCGTGCTTAGCAGGCCCCTTTGTAACAGCTCCGTGAACAGTCCAGGTAGAAAATTTCCCTTGTTGGGAATCTTCAGACTCTGTGTCCTGACACTCTGGAGCAACATGCATTTTGCTTAAACACTGGGTCTTGGGAGCTCTTTCTGGATGTCCTCAGTGAGACTGTAGCACAGATGTGGGCTGCTGAAGCATCTCCAAATAGTGGGCTCAAAGTTGGACCAGTGCCTTCACCTAATTTAGAGCCATTTGGAGGTTGCAGAACAGCTCTCTCTGTCTTTTTCCTTCCCATGTATTTATCTTGGACTCCTTGACTCAACTCCACAGGCATATTTGAGCTTACTCCTTGATATCAGTGGGAGCTATGTGCCTACACAGGAAACATATAGCAAACATCTGTTACAGATCCAGGTCTGAGATTTTGAATCTCTAGTTTACTGTGTGTTGATGACAGGATTGAAAAGGGACTACTGTGAAGAAATATTTTGGTGGCCTGAACTTGCTAAGATTTTGCTCTGCTCTGGAGGCTTAAAAGTGCTACAGAGAAGGATCTTGTTATACTGAGGAAATTACAATGGTCCCCAGTCCTCCCTGCTGAAGTCTGGCTACTGGTTGGCTGGACTGCAGTGGAGAGAGTTTCTTTCTAAGCCTTGCATTTGCCCACTGAGCTCCTTCAGTGATGGGATCCTATATCCTTCTCCTTTGCACACCAAGAGTCTCCACTATCAGTGGCACAAGCTCACTCTCCGTATGGAGGAGCTGATCCCACTGATTTTGGGTAAAGTGCTTTTTATCGTGTTCATGTTCACATCATTTATTTCTCTTTTGCTTATTGACCATCTGTTTATTTTCTCCTCCTTTGATATCTGTTCAGTCTCCTTCTTTTCCTTGCTGAGAAAAAAGAAAGCAATGGAACTTTTCCTTCACTGGTTTATGAATTCATTGTCATATCATACAGTTAAACATCCTATTAAACAAGGCACTCTCTAGAAGGGGTTTTTGACAGTAACCTCTTCATGTGAGTCCTCTGATTCATGTTTGAAATTAGTTCCAGAACAACAGAGGGAAGCTCTTGGCCTTGAACTGTTATGTCCTTTGCGCTGAAAGAGAGTTTTTATTTGCATAGTCATTTTAAACTTCTGCTAGCTTGTGTCCTGATTCCCCAGTCCTCCACAGCCAATTCCACCGCTCATGCTTAAGCAGTCCTAGAAAGATGCAGGAGTAAGGTCCCACCAGACCATACCTCTTATACTGATGAAAAGGCAATGGATTAAGCCAGATTATTTTTCTGGAGATCCCACATATAGCCCCGTTTGTGCCTGTGAGCCCCACTTCTGTAACAGACTTTGCCTTGAGCTCATGTCTTCCCTTGTAAATACAATGACTTCTTTGTCTTTATGAGCTCTACTTCAGGAACTGCAGTAAGCAACAGAAAAGCAAGCTTTCAGCTTCTGTTGGTGTGTCTCATTTAGATTCCCTGCAGGCTTCAACCGGGAGCACAAGTCTTAGGAGCCCTCCAAGCAGTGGATATTTGCAGAGGTACCTTGACAAGCACCAATGAGACTCATGCCTAATGAAAGTTGGGTGCTTCCTTGCCTTCTCTGCTTTAGACCACCCTCGTTGCTTCAAGAAGTTTGGGGCTTTGGTATTTACAGGAAGGGATGAGGTGGCAGAGCATAGCCATGCGGTTCTCTTTAATGTAACTGCAGGAATTTACCATGCAGTTTTCTCCATGGTTCAATCCTGTGAGTAACTGCTGTAACCTTGAACCTGATAGTTACTCTTTCTCCAGATAAAGAAGTCACTAATTGTTAAGACTGATGAAGTTTATATAGTAAATATAGCCACTGGAGTAAAAACCCAATATCTTTTTGGCTGAAGGAAAGTGAAACTGTTGAATGTGAGATTTGTAGCCAAACAAGAAAAAGCTATTGTTTAACTCCCAAGTAGCCTCACTGCTAGATATGGCAACTGTAGCTTAGCTGTTACAACATGTGTGTTGTAAATCCTTGCCTGCAGTCTGAGTTTAGGTTTCATATTTATCCATGCTTAGGACTATATGTCCCACTGTTCAAGTAAGATGCAAAACAGTATGGCCTCTCCCACCAGCACTGCCTCAACCATTTGGATAAGGCTGAACCTGGAACACCTCTGTCAAACCACCCAAACCTGCGGTTAACCTGACCTATTTACCTATTGATTATTTGTAAGGAAGCTGATCAAAATGCTAATTGAGTTGAGTGTCCCATTCTACTGGGGTAGCTGGTGTTTTACAAACACAGTAATAAAGGCCCTATCTTGAAGCACAAGGAAGATAATGAGTGAGAAAGGAAAAAGAAGCAAAATATCTTGGAAGTTGTCAATGGAAAGAGCTGCAGAGTTAAGTGTTGTTGTTCAAGTCCATTTCAGTGGGATGTCTGGTTATGTATGATCTATCCAGATAAAGGTGGTTCTTTCCACCCATCTTCTGTAGCCCAGCCTTGGACAATCTCTCTTCACCCTCTCAGCACGCACTGGAGGAATGAAACTCATGCTAAATGTGCAAATAAAGGGAGGAAGGAGGAATTATCATCTTTTGTGGAATGCTGCCTGGCATGCTGACTCCTGTGCACGTGTGTACACAGGCACACACACACATTCATTCATGTACACACAAAAAGACCCAGAAGGAGGTGAGAAGGGAAAATTTTTCAGCCTCACACTAATCCTCACAAAGGGAGTGAGTGAATTCTCTGAGTGAGCAGTAAAGATTTGGAGGAGAATCCAACTGCAGCTTGTGTTTCATGCTTGTGTTGGATGCTCAGGTTTCCAAATTAAATCTGCAAATGAGACAGGAGTCCATGTTGTCTGCTGATTGTCTGTTTAGGGGGAGAAGAACAGAAATGACAGAAGAAATATACTTGCGAACAACAGTAGTAATTAAAATCAAGGATTTAAGCATTACCACCCATCCCCCCAGCCAGATTTGTCTGGGGAGAAGATAAATAACTTCAACTGTGGGCTGCATGCTTGCTCAAGATCTGAAATATTTAAACCAGGTCCCAAAAGCCCAAACATATTTTTTAATCAAACCCCGCTCTTTTTGGTTCCTTTTTCTACATAAATGCTCTGACTTGATAGAACACCAAAACCTCATTAAACTGTGATCAGTACAATACAAAAGATGGAAAATGAGTAATGCTGTTTAAACTATTGCAACTGTACACATACTGTGTTAGACAATTCTTTCTGAGGTTCAGGGTTACACATGGCATTATAAGGAGTTCACCTCCTCCCCCTCTTCCAGTGTTAAACAGGGTTGGATTCTTGACAGCACAAAAGAATCTCCAGTCAGCTCCTTCAAGATTGAAAAATAAAGTTTTTGTTGTTTGGTTTTTTTTTTTGTTGTTGTTTTTTTTTTCCCTGCAGGAAAAAAAAATACCAAAACCAAACTGAAGAAAAGCAGACAGCTGCTAACTAGTTGTCTAGCTGTCTATTTGTGGACATTTTCTTTCATCTTGTCATACCTTTTGTGCTGTTTGAAATGTTTGGAGCTTAGACTTGAAGAACACTCAGTGGATTCCAGACTTGTATTAAAAGAAAGAAAAAGAAAGGCAGATAAGTTCTGACAACAGATGTGTGTGTTTGTGCGTTGGGGCCACATCATTCCAAGCATCAGTTAGAGCATTGATTTTATTTTCATCCGAGCGAAGGAAATTTTTCAGACAAGAAAATATACAATAATAATGCAATTTGTAAGAAAAGCACATATATCTAGAATGTAAGTAACAAGAATATGTTGTGAGACCTCTGCAGAACTAGCAGAGGCCATTTGGTCAATCACATCTGCTGCTTTTGCTGTTCTGCTGTTCTGTTTTCATAAAATGGGTAAAGTCAATCCCTTTCTAGGCAGTTTTCATTTGCTTTGCCATCTAAGCTGTTGGAAGGAAGTAAGGAAAAAGCCTAATTAATGTCAGTGATTTTCAATGAGCTTTAGATGAGTCTGTGGTGTTCAGAATGTGCTAACTTCACCTCTGCTGATTTTGTTGTCTTCTTCTGTATAGACAGTGAGCACATGAGAGGACTGGCTCTCACTCTGGTTGACCTCCAGATATGTCTCTGGAGCTTCTCATTTTCCCAAGCTTACCTTTTCCTCTACCATAAGGGAAGAAGCAAAAACAGCTGACAAGTAAACAAAAGCCAGGAAGAAACCACTGAAATGATTCCCCTGTGGCAAGTAACCCTTCTTGCCCCATCCCATTTCAGCTGCCCTTCCTAGCACCCTGAAGGCAAAGACCTCCTTTTTCCTCAGGAGGAGAAAGGCTTGCTGGCCATCAGCAAGTCTGGGGCAGCGGTCTCCTGGGAGAGCTCACCTGGAAGGACCAGAGAATCCCCAGCCCATTCCCACTGGTGTCTGTGGTATTAGTGTTAGACAGAAAACAACATCTCCACCCCTCCTCTCCATGCCAAGAGACTGCTGTAGCAGAAAAGCTAGAGGTGCTGTGTGGCTGCTTGTGTATCCTGTGACCCATCTGGCCATATTTCTTAACCATTTGGGAAGGCTGGAGTGGCAGCATCGTCACCATTAGCTGTGACCTTGTTGGTTCTCTGGTGAGGATCCTGGCTGTTGAAGATAGGGTGAGCCTGGTGGTTCATCACTTCTTGGATCAGGATTGTCTAAGAGGAAGTTCTCATTGACTCAGTGCTATGCCCTCTTCCACCAGTAGCCTTTCCTGCCTTTTCTTGCGTTCTCCAAAATACCAAAGCTGTGAGGACAGTAAACTGAATTATGCTGTTTTCTAGTGTCAAGGGTTAGAAGCTAGACTGGCCACTAGACAAATGACAGATGATCTCTTTCAACTCCTCTCCCTTCCCAAAGTGGAAGGGAAAGAGAATAAGGGAGAGAGACTTACAGACTGGAAAAAAACAATGAAAACAGCCTTAATGAAAATGGTAATACTAAATGAATATAAACAACTATATACAAACCAAACATGGAACCCAATCGCTCTGATGGCAACTACGTCACTGTCACCACCGATGTGCTGGAGCAGGCACTGGGGAAGTCCCAGATTTGACTCAGCAGTGGAAAGGAACTAGATTCAGGAGGTGGATTGTGGAACTGGATTCAGGAACTTATGGATTGAAGGTAGAACAGAGTGAGTCCTCCTTGGATACCGGCCATTGAAGAATAAGGGAAGAAGCCAAGCCCCCTTGACCATCATGATCCCTCAGCTTTATACCAGATATGACGTATGTGGGATAGAATTCCTCGCTGGTCAGTTTACAGTTACCTGTTCTGTCTGCTTCTCCCTGCAGGTGTGACCTTTTACTCTCTTCACCACTTACATTCAGCAGTGGCTTTGGTCTTCACAGGAACAAGCACAAGCAAGAGCGTTTCTGCACACAAGTTCTTGGCAGCAACTCTAAACGTTAAGCTTTATAAGTGGTAGAAGCAGACACCTTGCAAAAATATGCTCTAAACTTCAGAGTGCAGTTAGTTAGAAGAGACTTAGCTGAAAAGTAAAATTGCTGAACAGAATTAGTTCTGTCCTAACTCAGATCAGGACATTGAGCACCTGAGAAGTGTGTTGGCTTGGTATCTCAGGTTTCTTCTTGGTCCTGCAACAGAGATGGCTAGCTGCCAAAGCACGGGCATTTAAAATAACTTCTGCCACACTGACTTCTCTCTCTCTAAACAGGACGAAATGCTCAAAACTTCCTGAGGCAATCTCATGAGTTCTCTTGTGCTCTTCAGTTTTTCCTCTCTAGCCATTGTGCCTGCCATGGCCCACGAACCGATGGGTAAACATTGTTTTGTCTGTACTGAGACCAAATCAGAGGATGTCCGTGTCAGCAACATTAGTTTTTGAGACTAGAATGGCACAAGTGGAATCACAGTTTCAAACCTTGGGTGAGAGAGAAGAGCTTTGAGCAAGGGGTTTGCTTTTCCTACTGACAGCAGATGTCTTTTTGGAAACTTCTTGATTAGACCCTGAATGATCAAGAGACTGAAGAGAGATGGGATATTTACATATAAAAAGAGACTCTATGTTTGGGATCAGTTAGACTATTCAGGGTTCACCCTATAACCCCCTTTTTTTCCCAGACTTTATAGAGCCCTTGCTAGGATTAAGCCCCCATCGAGTAGATTATCTTTATATAGAGGCTGGATCTAGTGTTACAGAGTCTTTATTATCTCTGCTTTGAGACTGTGCAGGCTATCCCCTTGAAGTTCTTAACGCTTAAAGCACTTTATCTAGTATTTATTGTTTCTTCTCCACAGGCATCTGAGATGGCAGCACTAACATACAGATCCCACCTGTCCTTGTTCTCGGTAAGAACACCATCTCTCCTCTTCCCCTTCTTCTATACACAAGGGGCCCACTGAGTCACATCAACATCAGGCCCTCAGTTTCCTAATCCTTTTCATCTCCCAGAAGTATACACCATTCTTGCTTGACTAGCACAGGCTACAAAGCTCCTGTCAAATGCAAACGTATTCCAGCTGGTGGGACTTTGATGCATTCATTTTGAGGATGTAAGAAAGGCCATCAGTGGAATGGGTGATGAAAAGGTCAGGACTGACCTTAGAAAAAGAGAGGTAAGAGGAACACAGGATAAAGTGCTACAAAATAGTATGTGGCTTAAAGAAGATTCCTCTAGCAATGCTGTGTCTGTTGAGTTTACCAGGGTGTTTGAAAGGAAAGGTTGGAGGTTCTTGAGGGTAATCTTGCACTTCTCCCTAAAATGACAAGTTCTGGAAGTGGTTAGAGTCCACATGGATACACAAGTCCATTTTCTTCGTGCCTGTGCCCCAGAGGCAGCTGGGCACGAATGTGCTGCAGAGGACTCCTTAGTAACAAGTGAGCCAGTGAGGCATCACTTGTTAACCAATGAGTGACTGATTCTGGGCATGCCACGTGCTGTCGCCTCTGTCTTGGTATGACCGTTGCTGCAGAACATCTATTAGGACGCACGTGCAAGAAGAGAAAGAGTTTTACTGAGAGGAATTGTCTAGACTGTGGTGATCTTTCCTTTCTACTGTTCCCATAATTGAGCAGAGACACATTTCTGCTTGCCAGCTTACTGTTCACCAACATGACAAACTTTTCTAAATTGCTCTCTTATCATTTTTCAGTAACTTCTGGCTGTGGACATTGGAGTCTGCTCCAGTGCTATCACACTGACTTCTGTCTCTTTCAGCAGAAGAAAGTACTAAAAAATAACATCTTGAAGCAATCACCAAAGCGTCTCATGCCCTTAGTTTGTAAGACTGTGAGATTTTAAAGGACCCAGGCAGCATTATGCTGGTCTTAACAACAGACAAGTTCCCCAGCTTTTGTTAGCTAATACATGCTCACTATTCCAGTCTACCTGTGCCAGTCACTTGCCAATTCTTTTCTCCCTAACTGGGCATGACAGGACTGAAATAAATGAAACTACATTGATCTTTGTGGCTTACCCTCATCTGAGAAGGATGAGGTGGCCTTTCTTTTTAGCTATCAGCTACTTGCATGTCTGCTGGCATGCAGATGTATACTCTCTTTCCCTGTGTGCCAGATATGCTGCTTTTGCAGTCATGCTACCCCGATCTGAACAGGAATTGTCACAGCCCTTCCTTCACTGACAATGCCTACTTATGTGAAAAATGCAGAACCGAGCAGACTAGGACTAAATGTGCTGGAAATATGAAGAGGAGAGTGATCTTTGGCTGTGCATCAAAGGGAATGAAGGCATTCTGAAGCAGATTCCTCTTGTTCTCTGGTCTTAATTCAGAGGGGATTTTCTAGACACAGAATCAAGCTCTTTACTGTGTGATTTGCTTTCTGCAGGAGCTGGGAAGTCTCAGGTTCTGTGCAGGACATAAAAAGCCATAAACAGGTCCAGGGTATGTATGAGTTTCTGTGGAGATGACAGCAGACCTTACTACTGTTCCAAATGTGCAATGCTGTTGGACCTGAGAGGCATCATTCCTAGTGAATTCCAACAAGGGAGACTTGATCTCTTCTTCTAGATAGTCACTTTGCCTGTTCTTAATCAACTCATGCTTTTCTAAATATTTTTCATCTTGATCTTTTAAAATAGTTTCCCAGGATGTCTCTACTGCTGACATCAATGTGCTCCAGTCTGTATTCCTTTTTTATTATGTCTCTTTGTCTTTTTTTTTTTTTTTCCAAAAACCACATCACTGCCTTATACAATTAACTTTGGAGTCTGTAAGCCATTTCTTCTAAACATAGCTTTCATGTGGAAACATCCAAGGATGCTTCTTCAACTTTTGATTTATTTTCTTTTTTTTTTTTTTAATTCTGAAAGTGTTACACACCTGAACCTGTGGCCCTAATTCACTGCTAACAGTGTTCTCTTTGCATGCTTCCTGATATGTTTTTCCAAGATAATCAGTTTAGATGAAATGCAGCATGGCTTCCTTGGTATGAGCTAGCTAAATCATACTTACTCTCAAAATGATGAGCCTTTATGAATAATTACCTGATCAATTTTGTGCTGTTCTGTTGTAAAACACTCATTCTGTAGCAATGATCAGAATATTTAAAGTGATTGTTCCTTTTTTTAATGCATACTTACTTGTTGTTGATATTTCCTTTGCCTGCTAAGACCTGAGATTTGATGTTACAAGCTGTTGGACATTTCTTACTTTCAAGTCTTGCAGTATTTGTCCCATATTATAGAGTGCTTATTGTACCTAACTCTTCCTTTTACAAATCTCCTTACACCTACAAATATGCCTGGTTTATAATTTCATATTGTCCCCTATTCCTTTTCCAAAGTACGACTGGCTTTTATTGTATGTTTTAAAATAGTAAATATGAATGTTCATAAAATAGAAGGTATGTAACAAATGTCTCTAGTTGTGTAATCAAGTGTAAGTGTGGCTGCCTTTAAACAGAACGTGTCAATTCTGTGATCTCTGTGTTTTCTTTTAATAGGGCTGTTGTAACTTGTCTCCTGTTACACTGAAATACACATTAGGTGTATTCTTAGTAACAAGACCACTGTTCATGAATATACACTAGTAGTTCTGTCGCATAGGTGGGAAATGACAACCTTGGTGCTCTGTAGGCAGAATTAAATTGACAGGGTTTTTCTGGACAAGGTGGTTTAACTGCAGTGGAAAACATTAACTGGTCCCAAACATGCCATGTTTGGTTGGTGTCAGCCCATACCACTGACCTGGTAAGATGTCTGGCTAAACTATTCATTTGTATAAAGTAGCTTGCACATTTGATAGAATGATTTTTTCTTACCTTCTGGCAAATTCTCTATTGTTCCTTGGTGTTTTTTGCATCCTGACACCTCTCTTTGGTTCAGCTGGTGTTGAATGTGCACACGCACACTCGTGTGATCCCTGCCTGCACATGTCCCAATGAGGATCTCTGTTTAATTCACCCTTGGCTTGACTGCCCATGCTGTAACACCCTTCATGGTGACTAGTGTTTGTGACAGTGGCAGTGCCGGCTATAACCCCGTCTTGTGTGACACTTGTGAGGGATGGTGCTAGTGCTTGGTGTGTTGGCAGCCGCGGAGACACAGCACCATGTCTCTCTGCAGGTGCAGAAGCAATGCTAGCACTCAGTCCATGCAAGTTCATGGCCACTGGGTCATGATTTTAGACCTGGATTGAAAATGTGACATTGCTGATATTTTCACCTGTTTGACTTTTCCTTTTGACTATGCAAGTAAACACCTCAGGTGATGCGATTGTAGGTAATGTTGATTACTCACACACACGGGGCCTAAATTGTGTTCGTGGAAATGAGTGGAAGGGGTACTGCTGGCTTCTACAGGGTGTTAGGTCAGGCTGGAGGGTAAGTGCAACACCAACACTGGAAAACACATTCAAAGCATTTGCAAAAGCACTGAAGTATTATAATCTTGTGAAAAGCTTTCATCTCTTTTTCATTTTACCTCATAATCATTTCTTATGGGCTAGTTAGTAAAAAAAATAGCAGTATTCAGTCACAGGAGGTATTTTCTGTTACACGCACCCATATGGGAATGTATCTGTGGCTGTGGCTATTTGTATGTTCTTGCCAGAGCCTGCTCACTCTGTACTTCACATTAGTCTGTCCTATGTCTGAGCTGAGGTTCTCACTCAATGAAATGGATTTTGATAGCATCATCTGGAAATCCCAGGTTACTCCAGTGGAGTCATACAAGGAGGTGAAGAATATATCCCTACTCTGTATTTGCATAGCTGTATTGGAGCATGCCAAAAAGATGAGTGAATGAGTGTGCAGCAAGCAGAGGGTGGGTCCAGCATTACAGATCTGCATAAATCAAGGACTAAACTATTCTTCATGGAGAGACTGGTTTAGGGTCTCTTTGGATTGCTCTTCCCTAAGGACAGAGGTTGTAAGGCTCATATTAAGCAGCTTGCTCTAACCGAGAAGATCAGATGAAATTATTACCCTCTCTTTTTTTCCTGCCAGAAGGAGGCAGAATGGGCCTTGAGTGAAGTTTGTCTCCAAGGAAGCTTTCCAGTAGAGACCACCAGTAGCAATGTCAGGTTATATGGGCAGCTACTGGACGAGTTTTCTTTCTTCTTGCTCACTTCAGTTTGCAGGTGTTAGTATTAGACTCAGGAAAAATGTTCTTATAATAAATGAAATTGAAGGATGGTAGTATTTAAATTACTTCAGGACACATATTCTATCCTGTCATCCTCAACAAAACTATTCAAAAGCTGTTTTTCATCTGCTCCTTTGTGATGAAAGGAAAAAGATATCTGTTAAGTGGGTATCTGGAGAGAGGAAATCCCACCCTAAAATTTACTTGATTAGTGGCAGATCCAAAGCCCACTGAAAACAATGGAAAGGCTCCTGATGAATTTGATGGGCTTTTAGTTCAAGTTCTAAATGTCTGATGCTCTGAATAATACCTGTGATTATTTGTGTACCTCTCTTCTCTCATAGCAATCTCTATCTCTTGCTGTCGAGTCACGAGGACCAGTGCAGCAATTTGAAGGACTTACCTAGCAAGATAGTATTCTTGCTGTAAAACTGTATGTCTTGCTGTCTGCAGTGTCAAATCAGCCTCAAGTGACCATGTGGAGTAAATGTACTGAACAGTGACATCAGATTTCAGTTTTTTGTTCAGTGTTTGCTACAGACCTTTAAACGATTGTTGTTCTTCTCTGTAAACCTGTATTTTCACCGCAATGTGGAAAAAGTGATGGCCTCTCTCCCTTTTGTCTGCAACTTACTTGCCAATGTCTTGCACCTTAGTTTGCAGCAGTGGAAAGCAGATAGAAAGCCAACCCTATTCCAGATGATGGCAGCTTTGACTTGTTTTTCTTGGGTGTAAGCAGCTGAAGCAAACTCCATGCAAAGAAAAATCAGACTACTGTTTAGAAAAATCCATTTTACACAGTTTGCATCTGGCTTCAAATGCTTGCATTGCACCGTATTTAATTCGGAAACTATTTTCTGTGGTCATGGAATTCTCCCTGAAGTGTCTTCCCAGGTAATCAAATGTTAGTGTATTTTTGCACTTTAGATATGCTAGTCCTCCTTTTATTAAGTGCTTTGCATTCCTAACATGATGTTTATCCTCACTGATTGGGTGCTTGCCTCCTACGGAGAGACCGGTGACTGAGAGCTGGAAAGTGTTTGGTTAAAACACTGACTGAAGGATGTTGTAATTTTCCTCCATACCTTGAGCCAGATGTATTACTGTCTCTTCTGCCTGGAGTAGCAGGAGAGTAGTAGTGTATTGACTGTGATAACAGGAAGGTTTATAAAATTATTGCAATCTAATGAGCATGCTGTTTATAATTTTTTTTGCCTGAGTCTCATCCAAAACACAGTGAGACTGTTCTAGGTGGCACCCAATGACAGGACAAGGGGCAATGGGTGCAAACTGGAACATAGGAGGTTCCGTTTAAACACAAGGAAACACTTTTTCGCAGTGAGGTTGATTGATAGAGCACTGGAACAGGCTATCCTAAGAGGTTGTGGAGTCTCCTTCTCTGAAGACATTCAAAACCCACCTGGATGCGTTCCTGCATGATCTACTCTAGGTTCCTGCTCTGGCAGGGGGGTTGGACTCGATGATCTTTCGAGGTCCCTTCCAGCCCCTAATATTCTGTGATTCTGTCATTCTGTGAATCCAGGAGGAGTCTTTGCAAGGTCTGTAAAGAGAGTTTGATCTTGTTCACCACAAAGTCAGTGTTTCAGAGATGGATAATAACATTTCCCGATATATTCAGAGTGGAGTGTGATTGTATGTGCACCTCTTTCTCTAATGACACTAATGAATTAGACAGGATTAATGGCAGAAATACAGAGAAATGTCATTGGTGCCTCGATCAGAATCCCTCAATTGTCACCAATTGTCCCCCAGTGAAAACAGAACCAGGAGTGAGTGTGTCAGAGGACAAACTCATTTCCTGTGGGCCCTCTTTGAAGAAGGTCCAATAATTTCAGGATGGTCAGAAACTCCCTTTTAAAAACACTTAACTGTGGTATTCAACTACCTGTAAACCTAGAAGTGCCAGGCTCTGCCTCTTTACTTAAACAGCTAGCGACCAAGAGCTCCCCTCCTCCCCAGCAGTCTCTGTCATGAGACTAAGGAAGGAACAACACCAAAAAAAAAAGGGAGGATGGCAATTTGTTTCTCTTCAGAGGAAGCCTACTTCATGACAGACTCACGGGAGAAATTATCTGTCAAATTGTCTCTCTGTGCAGGAACAGTCCGCATTTCCTTCCCTCAGCCTGAATTCATTATGGCTCTTACCAAGCTGTTCTACTTTAAGAGGATTTCTTTGTTATTTGGTGGGTTTGGAAGAGAACTGATTCTTGGGGTGAGTTTTAAAATGCCAGGACTCTGGCAGACCCAGTATCTTACAAAACCTGACAGGAACAGTGTGGTGAGCATACCAGATCACATCACCGGTTATTTTCTTGCTGATTTTGATGACGTCCAACTGCAAATTGATAAATGGAGAGCAAAATCTCCAAAACTAAGTTAGGCATTTACATCAAACTGTGAAACAAGACACAACATTTTCTCCCTAATCCATGTGAGCTGTTCATATACACAGTAAATAGTGAAGTCTGCCTATCAGTTTTCTGAAGCTCCTTTGGGAACTGGGCTGAAAAAAAAAAAAGGTACAGATTTGGTTTTTTTTTTCCCTTGTCCAATCCATGAAAAGAGCGTTTGACAAAATTTTCCTTAAAATGTGGAATTTTGAACAAAATTCACTCTACTCTTTGTTATTACATAGCCAGGAGCATTGTTTACAGCCATCAAGGCACTACCTTTGCAGAATTTCTAGAAATGATGTGTAGATGACACTCACAAGTGATGGCCATGGTTGTCATTAAAAACACTACCTTTCTGTTTAACATCTTGGCTTGAAGATTTGCCTCAATCCTATATCAAACAACAGGATCGAAAATAAGACCGTAACATTATCTAGCTCACTTCCATCTTTTCATCTGCTTCTTCTTTAAAGAGCTCTTGGACAGGTGATTCATCATTTGTCATTCACCACTTGTAGCTTGCTTTTTTATTCTCTTCCAAGATAAGTCATCAAAGAAGGATAGGGGTTAAAATGTAACGTAGAATAACATCACAGATTGCAAGGCCAATGTTACCCGGCTTCACAAGCAAGAGAGTCTCCAGGAACCTGTATTCCAAGCCTGCATTTATCTTCACCCTGTGCTAGTGAATTACAGTAGCTCGTAACAGCAATCAAAGGTGAAGAGAATCGTCTTTTTTTTCCCTATTGCTCTGCAGGGTGGAATCCAGAAATGTTTCTCTGCTGCAGAAGAGCTTTGTATCAGGCACCGTGTGTGTTTAAATAAATAGAAGGAGGTTTACCTTCTGAAGGTCATGTGAAGTCATTCAGACTTGACATCATTCCAAGGCATGGCATGAAAGGAGGTTACATACACTGTGCCTTAAGCCATGGAAGGGCATGTGGCCAATCAATCAACCATAAGCTGACCTTAGCAGGTCAGGAACCCCAGAGCGTGGAAATGACTGTGAGTGGCCAAACACTTGCCTCTTTATTTAGCAAGCCTAAAATGCAAATTGTGCAAAGTCTGTTTAACCAGCTTTCTTGTATCAGACCTTATTATGACAGACTTATGCTAGAGAGTCAGTGGTAGTGGAGAAGAACAGTAAGTGAGACTGCTTTCCAGAAAAAAAACTATAATACTTTGTGTTAAAGTGTGTCATGTTTTTATGGTGTCTGAAGATGATCTTCAGATGCTAGTCTCATCTCTATAGTTTAATTCTGAGGTGAATAGGTGTTGTTTACTTAGGTAACAAAGAAATCACATAAGAAGTCTTCCCTCTTTTCCTTCCAGGATTAATTTTGCTAGGTGCAAAAACAGAGGACTTCACCCTTAAAACGAAAGTCAATTTGAAGGTATATCTTAACAAATAAGTCATTTTACCAGAAATTCCTTTAAAGATGTAATAACACTGTGAGGTATTTAAAAAGCAGAGGACATACAACTCAAAGTTTATGTTGGCAATGCTCAAGTGATGTGTGGTAGCTAGTAGCTTTCCATCAAAGGAGGAGAGACTATTTAGATCAGGAAGGCAAGGAAGATGACCTATACCATTAGCAAGACAAGATATAACTACCTGAGCTGAAGTCAGAGCAGGTCACAGGTGGTGTTGTTCTTACACATGTGAAAAATGCAACGGGAACCAAAGGCATGTGTGTGCACTTATCTTCTTAATGTAAATGATGTACCTGACTGAGAAACAGAAAAGGGGCTGAGAGGAAGGAAAAGGCATCAAAAATGGGTCTAGTTGTTGTCTACTTTTGTTTCTCTTTGGTAGCTGTAGTTCATAAAAGGAGTGTTTACATGCTAGTAGTACTTTTAAAGTATATGCAGATATGACATGTCTTTCCTTTGAGCATCCTCAAGTACAGGCCTGCCTGTTGCAGACATAGTTCTGTGCTTTCATCTCTCCTTTGTTTCGAATCTTGTCCTGCACTGGCTGACACAGCATTTTTAGAAGTCCCCTCAGCATCTTGTTTATGATGACACGCCAGAAATGCAGCATTATCCTGACTCTACTGGAGGGAAAAAGCTAGCTATTATTTAAGATGCACAAAGTAATAGGTAGGCCAGATCTTCTGCTGTTTCACCAGCAGCCAAGTTACAGCAGTGAGGGCCGGACCAGAAGTAGCCCCTTGTGTTAAAGTCAGTAAAGCAGTGCTGGTTTACATCATCTGGGGATCTGACCTGCTACCTCCAATACCATGACTGCCACGACAAACAACGGAGTCTGCTTCAAACTCAGTTTGCTTTTCAGACAGTTCATCGATTTATTTTATTTGTTACCCAACACAGATCACCTACTCTGTTGAAAGAAGAAAGAAATTAGCTTGAAGACTGCTAAAAAAACATGAAGGAAGAGTGGGAGAAAAGCCTAGCATCTGACTGACATTCTTGATAAAGGGCAACTTTGCTGAATAAGCAGAAGAAGCAGCTGTTCTTGCTAACTTCGTGTTTTGGTAAATGTCGTATCACCACGTGGCCTGCCAAGCTTGCATTCTCCCTGACCAAAGAACGAAATGCTCCTTGCTAGCATCAGGGAAACCAGGGAGAGGAGTGAGTTTGGTTCACCAGCCAGCCACTGAATTGTTCAGGACAGGTTTTATGATTTGACTCTCTGGAGTAAACTCAAGAGATTTTGTATTACTCATGATATTTCTATGTGAAATGAACATTTCTGGTGTTCAGTTCTCTCTTACTGCTGACATAGTCATTCTCTCAGAGATGGATAGTAATCAAGACCTTCCCTTTGGTCCATACTGCCTCTACCTGTTCATGAGATTTACAGACCATGACTAAGGAACACATTGAAAAATATACCTTGAATTACATCTTAGAGAAAATTAGCCATACAGAAATCATTTCATGAGGAACATACCAACATATAGAGTCATGGAATCATTTCAGTTGGAAAAAGGCCTTTAAGATCATTGAGTCGAACCATTAACCAAACACTGCCAATTGCACCACTAAACCATGTCCCTAAGCATCTCATCTACATGTTGTATAAATACCTTCAGGACTGATAACTCCAACACTTACCTGGGCAGCCTGTTCCACTGCTTAACAACTTCAGTGAAGAAGTTTTTCCTAATATCCAACCTAAACCTCCCCTGGCACATCTTTATGCTACGGGACCCAATGAGCTGCATCCCAGAATTCCGAGTGAACTAGCTGATGTAGTCGCCAAGCCACTCTCAATAATATTTGAGAAGTCATGGCAGTGAGGTGAAGTCCCTAGTGATTGGAAGAAGGGACATATTACACCTGTCTTTAAAAAGGGTAGAAAGGAGGACCCTGGGAACTACCGACCTGTCAGCCTCACCTCTGTGCCTGGGAAGATCATGGAGCAGATCCTTCTAGAAGCTCTGATCAGGCACATGGAGGACAGGGAGGTGATCAAGGACAGTCAGCATGGCTCCACTAAAGGGAAATCCTGCCTGAAGAACCTGGTGGCTTTCTATGACAGAGTGACCACATCAGGGGACAAGGGACAACCTGTGGATGTGATCTATCTGGACTTCTGCAAGGCCTTTGACACAGTCCCCCACAACATCCTACT
>VWZK01013538.1:0-15985 GCA_013396935.1 Baryphthengus martii | reverse complement strand
CAACCATAGTGATTTTATGATTCTATGATGAATATGGGGAAACTACTGTGCACTTTTCTTTGACAAGTTTCCCCACCCCCAGAGTTGGAATGTCACAGGAGTGGGTGGTATTATGCAGCACTGTTGGCTTTTTGCGCTGCTTGTTGCGTGGCTTATTGTTAGAGGTAGGTGCAGGAGCATTGCCACCTTGAGATCCCCTGCCGCTCCTGCCCCACCCCCCACCAAGTCAGCGTCTGCAGGAGGGACTGCAGCAGACAAAGGTCCCTCTGCTCCCAGCAACATGGCCTGACTTGCCCCAGTCACCACCCGCAGAAAGCATTTAACAAATTTAGATCAAGTGGTGAAGGCATTGCTGTGGAGACAGAAATGGGGGAAAACTCTCATGGGCAAAAGTCAGCCCAAGCCAGAACCAGCAGATGACAGTGACTCAGAGCTTGAAGTTATTGTTAGCACCATGTGTATGAGAGAGCTCAGGCATGTAAGAAGGGATTGTGGCCATGGTGATGATGAGTCCGTGCTGACATGTTTTTTTGTGGTGCTGGGACACTGGAGCTGATACAGTAGATCTACAGAGCAAAGAGGCGAGATGGTTGGGATCACTATCCAGAGACAGGGACACTGAGAAACACGTAGGGAGAGTAGACGGCACCCAGACTCTCTGGGGACATCTGGTAGCAGCTGTAAAAAAGCAATATCCTTCTCAAGAGGATTCGGTGTGACATGCCACTAAATGGAACACCATGGAGCAGGGCATAAAGTGTCTGAGAGAGATGGCAGTTCAGGAAGTAATTTATGGTGATGACCAAACCCTTTCTGATCCTGATGAGCTTCTATGCCGGAACTCTCTGTTAAGACAGTTCATTCAGTCTGCCCCTCCTACATACTCCCACACCTTGGGAGGAAGGATATTTAGGGGAGAAAGTGAAAAACCCCAGACTGTCAGTGAATTTGTTAACCAACTCAGACAATTTGAAGATAGTGTCTCTCGCCAGGCTTGGGTCTCAGCTGTAGAGAAGATGACTGAGGAGTTGAAGGNTTGGGTCTCAGCTGTAGAGAAGATGACTGAGGAGTTGAAGGGGCTGAAGGAATCAGTGTCCAAGTTGGAGAGGCGGTGTAGCACTTGTCCTTCTCCTGAATGGACCTGTGTTTCAGCCATTAGAAATGGATGCCCTCCGTTCGCATGTCTAGGATGGTCTCCTAGACCAGCTCTAGTTAGGCAGGAGACAACATGAGGTTCTCTGTGATGCGCTCTCTGTGATTATGGTGAGGACATAGTGATTTATGGTGATGACATGGCAAACCTACCTCTATAGTGACTGGCCCAGATGCTCCATGCCTCCTTTGCATAGACTTTCTGCAGGGGGGGTACTTCAAGGACCCAAAAGAGTACAAGTGGTTTTTTGGTGTAGCAGCTGTGGAGACTGAAAGCAGTAATCAGCTGTCTGCTTTGCCCAGCCTTTCAGATGACCCTTCTGTAGTGGGCCTGCTGAGGGTGGAAGAACAGAAGGTACCAGTTGCTTCTCGTATAGCGCATCGTCGGCAGTACCGGACAAACAGAAACTCCCCACTCCCCATACTTCAACTGATTCGTTGACTAGAGAGTCAAGGAGTCATCAACAAGACTCACTCCCCCTTTAACAGCCCAAGATGGCCAGTGTGGAAGCCGGGTGGGGAATGGAGATTAACTGTGGACTATCGTGGCCTGAATGAGGTTACGCCACCAATGAGGGCTGCTGTACCGGACATGCTGGAACTCCAGCATGAACTGGAGTCCAAGGCAGCTACATGGTGTGCCACGATTGACATATCTAATGCTAATGCTGTGAGGCTTGCCCTGAGCCTTAAACAGAAACACTACTTCACCGGAGTAATCAAAATCTTCCTCCTTAATGTTATAACCTATGACTATTATGTGGCTGTCTTCTATACACATTTTTCCATAGTTGTGGTGATCAGATAGTATGTGTAGGGCTACTAGTAACATGTTGGATAGAGGACTTCCTTCACTCCTTGGCCATCACTATTGAGCTCTTTTTCCATCATCCTAAAGAGCTAGACAAATTTTACAGTGATGTAGACTACTTCTATCTCAATAAGTCATATTGGCCTGTACAGACACCATCATGATGGAGCTGTTGGTGGTATCCAATAATGGCTTAGTAACCCTTCTTTGTTTTATTGTATTAGTCATTTCCTATTCCACCCTTTTAGGCAAACTGAGAAGTCATTCCTGTCAAGAGCATGTCAAAGGTCTTTCCATCTGTGTCTCCCATATTACAGTGGTTATAGTGATCTTTGGACCTTGTATCCACATATAAACCAGACCATTTTCTTCCTACCCAGTGTACAAGTGCTGTTCAATATCTCAAACAATGACACAGTGGAATTGAGTGCACCCTCATCAAGTCTGCAGACGACACCAAGCTGAGTGCTATGGTTGACATGCCTGAGGGATGAGATGCCACCCAGAGGGACCTGGAGCTTAAGAAGTGTGACTCTGTGAACCAACTTGGAAGTGAAGACAACTAAATTGTACCTGAAGGATCTGTTCAGTACTATAGTTATACAGAGAAACATTCATTCTACCCAAGTGCATTTTACCTGCAATCAGCTATTTTTACCTAGAATTGCTTCCTACTCCTAAATTTTAGTAAAGCCCTGGAAATTCTTGGTTTTTTTTTTCACTGTAGAAATTTTCTGAGTTAAATATTCTGAATTTTGGAGAATCATGCATTTATTCACAGTTTATCTCAGGACTTCTTTTATGTTAAACTTTGCTTCTCAAACTGTAGACAAGGGGAATGTTTAGCAGAGTGAAGATTATGTAAAGGAGAGACAACAATTTGCTCAGTTTGTAAGAGTACTAGTCTTCAATGGGAGATAGAGCTTAGAGTGATTTAAGTGTCCTAGCAGATTACTGCTACTGTTCACAAAACAAATCTTACATTCACAGATTTTTAATCCAGTAATTTCCACTGCCCTGAACATGAGTTCTCATCTACCAGTTCCCTGAATAAGATGAAGTCTACTTACACCTGTTGGAAGCACAAAACAGTGGAAAATTACAAAGCGCAGTATTGCTGCTGATCAGAGGAGACACAGGAACTGGGTGAAGATCTAGTGATTTGTGTAGCTGTGGCACTGTGGAGGAAAGGGAAGCAAGGTGGAGGCCACACAGTCCCACAGTCTCAATACTTTTTTCCTGTACCAAGACTGGGAAATGTTCCACTTGAGTGTCCCACTTCTTAGAGATCAAGAAATGTTCCACTTTTCTCAGAATTTCTACAAGGCTATCAAGAAATTTTTTGTGTAATGGTTAAAGGCTGACCACAAGGAACAATGGCTTGACTACAGCCCCACACCCCACCCACCCTACCCTCACTTTGCAATAAATATTATCCTGACTTTGGACCTAATTATGTGGAATGAGGATTCAATGTCAAATCATAGGGACAGATCAGTGGGTTTGTCCTCCTTGCTCTCTCAGAGTGGACACCTCTTGGTAAAAGTCACGACTCATAGCTTCAGTTACGCCATTTCCCCAGGAGATTAAGCTCGTGATTGCAGATGTGTCTTGGAGCTATAGAGCGATTCTGCAGTTATCACCAACAATCTCAAAGAATCTGTATATGTTCCATACAAATAAACTCTGCTAGTCATGTACCCAACTGCTTCTTCTGAATGTGACCAGACCTACAACAGACAGGCTGTTTGTGCGTCAGGTGTCAGGCAATAATTGGCGTATGTATTAGAAGTCCATCCATCCATAGCCCCTCTAATCTCTGAGGACCATCTAGAACACAAGGGGGTTCGTCTATTACCAAATGTATCCATCACTACATGCAACAACACCTGTATACAGTCCAGGGTCTGTACCCTGCTAGTTGACTTTCTCATCTCTCTGAGTATCTTGAATTCCACTTTCATCGTCGCTTACAGTCGGTGCTGCCATTGGTGATCATCTCCCTGACCAGTTTGATATAGAAGATCAAAAGAGCTAGTTTATCTATTCAGCATTTCCACTAAGAACTTATCCTTATATCCTTGAGGTTTGTTTGTGCCCTTCAGTGCTGCCCACTGAAGTTAGAGGAGCTTAAAGTCCCCCATAAGAACCTCAGCCTGTTATCCAGAGACTTCCTGAAGTTGCTTTTGAAATAATCCAATCTGTTTCATATTGTATGCAAAACTCTATTCTCTTTTAGTCATTGTCCATTCCAGGACAGACAACTAGACAAAAGTCAATGTGTTTGTTCTTCTGTATCTGACCAATACCTGGGAAGTGTAAGATTTCCTTTTTAGCCTCTTCCTGCATTTTTGTCTATCCAGCCTACAGGTGGAGTCCTGGAGTCCCAACTAAACCTATGTTCCACTCAGCTATGTTGTTTTTTTTCCTGGGGAATCTCTTCTGCCTGGACAAGTTACTCTACAGTAACAGTGCCTAAGACACTGGCTGGCTTTCTTTTAGGGCAAACCTTCTTTCTTTTGCAAGCTGCCTGTCCCGAGTCCATTGCTTTCACTTTCCAGGCAGCAGTAAAGTCATCCTGCTGGCTGTCACAGCTTAAAATTGCTATATGACTATCTGCAGCCTTCTAGAGATATATGCCCTTCCTTATTGACTTTGGAGGGAGCCCAGATAAGTAGGCTAAGTAATTGTCAACACACCTCAGCTATTTTGGCTGTTTCATAAAATTTCAGCTATTACCTGTTACTAGATGTATGTTAATGGAGCTCATTGCAATCCCTAAAGTTAGGCAAGATATCTACTAGTTTGTGAATGGAATTTATCTGTGAATAGGTATTCTCACATAAAATGCTACATGTACAATAGTCTCCCTCTGTTCTTACTATAGTCAGTGATGACAGCTGGGCATATGTGTGATTTAATTCAATCCAAATTTGTATTTTCTTTTATCAGATTAACAGAACCGTGAAAATGTCCCTGTATTTCTGTGAAGCCTGTGAGGATTGGTGTTCATTCCTACACCACCACACTATTTGTTGTGGTTTAGACCCAGCCAGGAGCTGGGCATCGTGTGGCCTATCACTCACATCCCCTCCACGCATCCCCACAAGTAGGATGGGACAGAGAAGAGGGAGGAAAAGACAAAGCCCTGTGGATTGAAACAAGGAGAATTTAATAGAGCAATGGTAGTGGAGAAGAAACAACAGTAATAACATAACAGTAGTGAAACAATATGTGTAGAGTGTAATACAAAATGCACTGAACTGCCTAAATACAGTAATTTTCTAGAACAATAGTAACTGTGAAAGAATCAATTCAAGTATTCAAAATTCTTTACAACATTGTTGTTAGCAGTAATAATACCTAATGACGGTATAATTTTCTCTTTCTTGTTATTCAGATTACTATTATTAGGAAAAAATGGAAATCCTAAGGATGCTGATTTTCAGTGTTGGTAGAAAATTGCAACAGATCTTAGTGTTATTAACTGAGTAATAATAATACTCACCGTTGTAGCATGAAACCAAGGTATTCCTTAAGAATAAATAGGATCAGAATGATCACCACTCTTCCAAATACAGGGTTTTTTTGTGTTTAATCTATTCTAAAGAATAATTGTTATCTTTGAATAGATTTATTTAACTGAGCTAGTCATTTTAGACCTTTTTGTTAAGTGTTTTACATTGGTTTAAGAAAGATGTGTAAAGTTAAGGTGATATCATTATAGGACTAAGTAGTAAATGCCCATTTAAATCCCATAAGATTTATTTTTTCATCCTGAGTAATTTGGAATAACAAGTCAGCCCAAACAAACTTGAGAAAAGTAATACTACTGTTGCATCACATATGGGAAACATAATCTTTACTCTTTTATATACAGTTCATAGTGACACTGGAGACCTAATTCTGTAACTGTACAAATTCTGCATTGAATCTCACATGGTTCTTGTCCACATCAGTAGGATGGCTCTCCCAGCACTGATAGGAATGCGATTGTCTCAGGCTCTGTGCTTTGAACCTGTAAGTGCTGGTTAATTAATTAATGTGTATAAATATATGAGGCCTGGGTGTCAAGAAGGAAGTGACAACCTCATTTCACTTGTGCCGTGTGACAGGACAAGGAGCAATGGATTCAATCTAGAGCACAGGAAGTTCCACCTCAACATGAAGAAGATCTTCTTTACTGTAAGGGTTACAGAGCATTAGAACAGGCTCCCCAGAGAGGTTGTGGAGTCTCCTTCTCTGGAGGCTTTCAAGACCCATCTGGATGCATTCCTGTGTGTCCTGCCCTAGATTCTTTGATCCTGCTCCGGCAGGGGCATTGGACTTGATGATCTCCAGAGGTCCCTTCCAACCCCTAACATTCTGTGATTCTGTTACAGGATTTTCTTAAAAGGGAGCAATTTTATCTATCAGTCCTACTGTTATATAGAAAAGATGTGCACATAAGAAGTTCTTGCTGCACTTCTAGGTAAAGGCAAAGACACACAAGTGGAGTAATCATAGGTACCGAGTGGGACCTGCTTGCAGGTTATACTGTTTAATTCAACTGGCAAAGTTTATTCTGCAGCCAATGGATATACAAAGCACAAAGGCCTGAAGGCCAAGATGTATGTGCAGCCAAGCATATACTTATAACTTACTCAAATTAAATGTTACATAAATCACAAATTCCTTAACATCAATGATCTTCGAGTCAGGTTTACTACATAATACCATATGCCAAACATGGGGTCTTGTGAAGGTGTGGCTATACAAATGGTATAGATACAGTAATAACTTTTTTTTACATAACGACTGTGATAGAGTAAGAATAGGTATTTTAGCTCTCTTTAACTGTGTCTGTAGGGATTTGGCTGATGGATTTTTCAATGATATCAAAACATGGTTTTGAAAATCATGAATCTCTGGATTAGTATATTCAGGTGGAAATTATGCATCAGACAGGGTTCTAGTATGACTTATACTGCTATTGTAGCAGAATAATTTACAGCCAGGTGTGTTTCAGTCATCGGAGCACTGCCATGACTGAGGAGACATTTCTACATAGAAACATTTCTTCCTTGCCAGACTTCAGTGCAACAAAGAACAAGCTGTAGTGACCTTAATTACATTTCAAGAAGGAAACTTCTTACTTCTGTCCATCTTCCTCTGTATTCTAAATCTAGGAATTTATCATCATTCAAAGCAACTTGTGCTTATGATCTTTGTCAGAATCTCTTTCACCTCCTTGTTCCTCAGACAGTAGATTAGAGGATTCAGTGCTGGAGTGAACACAGCATAAAAGACAGACACTATTTTGTTGAGGTTGAACGGATGGATCCTCCTGGGCCTGGCATACATAAAGATAGTGGCTGAGAAGAAGATAGCAACTACAGTGAAATGGGAGGTACAAGTGGAAAAGGCTTTTCTCCTTCCCTGAGCTGAAGGCATACCCACGATAGTTGACAAGATACAGCAGTAGGAAAAAACAATGATCAAGAGAGGTACCAGCAGGATCACCAAAGCTAATGCAAAATCCACTGTCTCTGCAAGGGACATGTCAGTGCAGGAAAGGTTCAGAACTGGAGAGATGTCACAAAAAAAGTGATTTATGACTTGTGGACCGCAAAATTTAAGAGATGAAATAAAAGACACCTTGACCAGAGAAATAGAAAAGCCTCCTGCCCATGACAGAATCAACAGCTGAAAGCACAACCTGTGTGTCATGATTGCTGAATAGCGCAGGGGATGGCAGATAGCCAAATAGCGATCATAAGCCATTACAGCCAAGAGGACACATTCAGTGCACATAAGGGAGATAAAGAAGTATAACTGAATCATGCAGTTGGAAAATGAGATGGTCATGCTCTGTGACCAGAACCCAAACAAAAGCCTTGGCAATGTTACTGAGATGTACCAAATCTCCAGGAAGGACAAGTTCCCCAGGAAATAATACATGGGCTTTTGGAGGTGATGGTTGTTTTTCACCACAAAGATGATGATTGCATTCTCAGTGATTGTTACCATGTAGGTGACCAGAAAGACTAGGTAAAGTAAGATCCGGACCTGTAGCCTATAGGAAAATCCCAGAAGAATGAACTCATTGATAGCAGTTTGGTTCTTCATTCCATATTTTGTGCCCACTTCTATCCCTGTAGGTGCTAAAACAGAAGAAAAAGCACATGTAAGAGATCCACAAAAGGAATTTTATGTGAAGAATTAGAGCAGTCATGTTTTTTCCTGTGTAAACTTTTTACAAATTAAAACCAAGATTTCTTACAATAAAGAAAGAGAGAGGGACGCATATAATTGTTTCAAATGACTTGTTAGTTTCCTTTCTGTTTTACTGGGAAAAATTACTGGAAAGGTAACCTAAAACTTAGCAAAAAATCAGAAGACCTCTATTAATGCACACTGGTTTCAGGAATGATGGAAGATGGAAAAACACAAAATAATTGAGCTGTTAATATTCACATTGCTTAGAACAACACCACAAAGCTTCAGGTAGTATAGAGATTTTTAAAAGCTAAAGACATGGATGTAATACTAATTGAACATGCAGTTTTGAAAACTGCGCTTTCTTCATTTCCTTTTAGGAAATTACCCACCTCTGTAATTTTCTGTGACAGCAGTGAGGTATATTGGCAGAGGCTACTATGGAGATTACAACTCTCTTAGATACAGATTTTATGAGTTTATGTTTAAGTAAGAAATTTTTAGTGAATGTAAAGACTGGCTTTTCCAGTGGCTGACTCATCTATACTTGTATTAAACATTTGTCTTTGAAAGAGAATAATAATTCTTTCACATTTTCAGTTTGCGCTTAGCACTGGTTTAGGCATCCATCAAGTGGATTGTCTATCTATGATATTTTAAAGCATATACTGCATGTTTCTATTAGCTATTTTGCTACAGGTTACTTTTATAATCAATTTATATCTACTGAAGGCATTAATTGAGCACTGGTATCCTAGAGTATAATATTGTCTTTAGCTATATCTCCTCCCAAAATACATCACATACTTGCACTCTAGAAATGCCTATTTCTCTTCACGGACATTTTATTGATCCTTGACTTGCCTTGAGGCAGTTGTCTGTGTTGTAGACTATCCATGTTGGAGGAGATAAGGTTTACTCTTACTGCTTTTAAGGGAAATGAGAGCAAATAATGAACACATAAACATTCCTCATTCCAATCTACTTACTTTTTTTATTTTATACCTTAATAATATATGCATGTTTGTGTATACACAGAAGGGAAAGATGTCTATACAAAAGATGCATTGATCTATTCAGAACAGTAAGATACTCTTCAGCAATTTTCTCTCATCATTTACCTGAATGTTTGTGGTCCTTTGATTAGTTAAAGGATGACAAGTTTGACTGAAGACAAGGAGCAAAGATTTGGCCATTTCTTTCTCCAAATTGAAAATAGAAGGCAACTTTCAGGAAATAGTAAGCAGGATACTTTTTCAATACCGTTTGTCCATACGAAAGGAAAAAAAAATCCCTTTCCACAGACCAAGTCCTTGACAAGTTCCATGATGCAAAGGAGATTCTGAGAAAAGGAAAATATTCCCCTGTAGAGAATATCAGCAACTGTCTAAAGGTCAATGAAGAGTAAAAAAGTCACAAGAGGTCATCAGACATCGACCCTCACATTCAATCCAAACAATGCTCTTTCCATTCTGTCTTTATTACGTATATCTTCCTAATGAATTTAATAACTAGAACTGTACCTTTCCGGTTAGAAAAGTCTT
Organism: Baryphthengus martii; assembly: GCA_013396935.1. Classification (NCBI taxonomy): domain Eukaryota; kingdom Metazoa; phylum Chordata; class Aves; order Coraciiformes; family Momotidae; genus Baryphthengus; species Baryphthengus martii. The sequence continues at coordinate 6,280 of VWZK01013538.1, read as the reverse complement.
TTGTCAAAAAGCATTGACACTGATGTAATACATATAAGTGGGTACTTTTGTATTTACAAAACACACTTGGAAATTTTATATTTACAAGGCAGACTTACAGAATATCAAAATCAAGAAAAGGAATGGTAAGGCAAGAAAAACCTTGCTTTTTTATTAATTGCGAAAAAATAATGGAAAGGCTTGATGTGTTTTGTTATTATTTTTGACTTGCATGTACAATCCCTTATTATACATCTGGCAGTTTAAAAAATGAAATTGTATGGGAAGGGATAATAAAGAATAATTGCTTTTTGAAACATTCAGCACAGCAATTTACAACATAATAAAGATGTGATTTCCTGATTTATTCACCTGCTGCTGTTAGAAAACACCAAGAATTACTTACCTTTTCAGTATTTCCAGTGGCCTTTAAAGAGCAGTGAATCAGATATATTTTTTTTCCTAACCTACCTGAGTCCTATAAAGGACTCAGTGTCTTTTTCTGGAAAGCAGTCCTCTGCCAATTAAAGAAACGAAAGCGGAAAGGAAGCTTATTATCTCTTGACTGTTTTCAATAATTATCTCCAATAATTATCTCCAGATGTTAATTTATATGTATAATTGTGCGTAGTAGAAACACAGTCTGAAATGAGATCAAGGGAATAAAGAACATAACAGAAACTCTAGCTGTCACACTTTGTACAGAATAACAAGAGTTTTCTCTAGAATTTATTAGAAAGACAGTAATTTTATTTACTGAAATGTTTGGGAATTCTGTAATTTTATTTTGAATAAAAAGTGTCATTCTGAGAATTATGTTTTTTTTTCTTTTTAAAAAATCTCCTTCAATTTACCCATCTAGACATTAAAGAACCAGGAATTGATTTAAGAAATTCAAATGTAGACATCTATGTAAATGTTTCCACCTTATGTACTTAGAACAGGTTTATTTTCTAGATAGGCACACAATGTCATGTAAAATGTCATTGGATCTATCTAGTCACAAAATTGCCTCCAGAGATGGGGAGATATACAGTATATGTATTTTCAATCAAATGTATGTATGTATAGCAACACCCTATACAGCATAGCTTCCTTTGAAAGAAAAATCAGGAAAATATACTGAGAAGTAATTATGTATTCTAATACAGCTCCCACTGTAAGCAGCCAGGAACGTGGAATGCATTACAGAAGGAAGACAACTCACAACTAAGGTATCATCAGATGTATTGGGTGTGTCATTACAAAATCTGACACCATGTAGTTTCCTTTGTTTTCTGGTCATGTTTGTTCTTCCTTCTAAAGAGATTGTTACACCTCTAATGGTGCTCCCCTGAAAAAGTCCAAGGTACTGCACAGATAGTTAAAGCACTTGGCAACAGGAAATTTCATTAAAAAAAAAAACAACAAAACAATGCAAACCAAAACAAGACATTCTTAGTTGGGTCAGTTACTCTGTTTATATGAATAAATAGTAAGAGATGGAAAGCTAAGGCCGAACAGTTTTGCTTTTCACTTGAAACAATCTGTATCGTAAAGCTTTGAGCATAATTAATAAAAAATCAGTTGCAATTGTTCCACAACTGTTGGGTTTTTTTTTAACATAAAGTGTTTTCTCTACCAAAGAAATATTGAAGTGGCATTATTTAACAATTCCAGCAAAAGTCTCTCAAAGCTTTTTACTTGTGTAATATTTTTCCTCTTCCATGAATGATTTTTTCTGCTACAAAAATAACATGAATTCAAAGAAAAATTAAAAGTTTGATGGACCAGCCTGTAGTTCTCGACATTGTCCTTTTTGTCCATTGTGAAGGTGAATACAATATTTGCATTTTGGACGCTTTGCAGACATCACCTCATTTTCATGGCCTCTCAAAGAGAGCAGAGTTGATTATATGAAGCTATTCGGAACCAAGTTCGGAAACAAGGGAAGTAAAGCCATCTTTTTACAGGAATTTGTTAGAATGCATTAGATCTAGTGAGCATAACTGACAGCATTAGCAATATGAAGTATAACTGAATTTTACCTTAGTAGGATTAAACAAAATATGATTAATCACCTCTACCGAATATTAAGATAGCGTAGTGTGCTCAAGAAAATACAGAACTAAACTATTCAAACAAGTTGTTAATCACAAAGGAATGCAAAATTTGGAAATGGCTGGGAGAGACAGATTATAAAAGTCAATTATGGAGACAGCATAGCAGAAAGTCTCAGTACCATTTTAGTGGACAAATCACCAATCTGGTATTCCCTACCCAGTCCTATTACTAAGAACACTTGTGAATATCTGGGCTATCCAAAAGTGCCTGACGGACTTCAAAGAAGAAGAACCACAGGAATCCATTACTATTTCTCCAGGAAAATCTTATATTGTACCAACAACATGGCAGGACCTATCATACTATCCTGTCCAATCTTTTCCCAGGACTGCATTTTCTCTTCCCCACAGAATGGGAAGGCTGCATAAAAAGACCACTATGCTAACCCATGTGACTTCTCTCTTTGTGTCATCTGTTGCCAAAACTGGTAAGTTGTATCATTCGTAAAATTGCATATATCTGTGATGAAAATGCTCTGATATCCAAATTCATTTAGAGTCACACTGTCATTCAGCCTTAAATCATGATGCAAGGATATCTGGAGATGCATAACCCCTTTCCAAAAAACGTTGTGGATAAAAAAAGTTCGCATTAGTTTAAAGGAAGATTGAACAAATATTTGAAAGAATAGCCTGTTGAGGAGTACATAGGAGACAGCAAAAATCAGGTTCAGAAATTTTTTTTCTGACCATTTGAGAACAGAGGAGGAGAATAGATAGAGGACCAGGTTGATTATTGTTCTGACACTGCAGAACTGTTCCTGTGATGAAAAAAATAGTAGTATCAAATTTTACTTATTTCTCCAATTACCCATTCTGGGATCATATATTGTTAGATGCTAACATTTTAACATATGGATATTTAATATCAGATAAAATTACAATGTATGTCTTACTTTAAAACTGACTTGATACAAACTTATTCTTAACAAAGATAGTTAAGAATAGTAGGTTATGTGACAAAAAGCTTCTCTCCACAGGAGGAGCACAGAGAAAGAATGACAATCACCGTGTGCGTGTGTGTATGTGTGTGTAGGTGGTGGGGGGGAGCAGTACAAATAACCTGCTCTTCACGATGCTATCACAAGGACATCAATCAATCAGCCCCATTGTCCAGGTGAAAAATCTGTCAGGATGATTCAATAGAAGGGCTATAATGTAATGCAGGGGAAGAACACTTTGACATTTGTCCTAGTTTAGGCCCAGCCGGCAACTAAGCACCACACAGCCACTTGCTCACTCCTCCCAACCCTCCCCCACAGTGGGTCAGGACGGAGAATCAGGAGAAAAAGGTTATTAGGTTGGTCAAATGTGACTTCTCATTGGTAAAACCATGTGGACTGCTCCTAACGACCCTCTTATCCTTAATATGCCCAGACAGTGCTGAGGATAAGTCATTCCATCACCTTTCCAAGGATGGAGATGAGGCTGATTGGTCTATCGTTATCCGAGTCCTCCTTCTTGCCCTTTTTGAAGACTGGAGTGACATTTGCTTTCCTCCAGTCCTCAGGCACCTTTCCTCTTCCCCACGACTTACCAAAGATGAAGCAGAGTGGCCTTGCAATGACTTCTGCCAGCTCCCACATGCTGATTCCACCCCAGGGGAGTGGGAGGCCTTCTGGTCTTCATTAATACTAAAATACTGCCCCACTGGTGCAAACCCAGCTACAAATATGGCAAACATGGTAATCATAAGGATTGATTTCCACCTTCACTCCCTCTCCTACATAGTTCTTCCTATTTCCTTTAGCCCTTGTAGACATTTGTTATACCACTACTGTTGTTCCAAAGATGCTGGTGAGTTTCCTTATGAAAAGAAGCAAAATCACCACTGTCGATGTTTGTATGACTCAAACGTTCTTCAAAGAACAAATGCTCTTCAAAGACGGACAACAAAGCTGATGAAGAGTCTAGAGAATAAAACTTATGAGGAGTGGCAGAGGGAGCTGGCGTTGCTCAGCCTGGAGAAAAAGGGGCTTAGAGGAGAACTTTTCTCTCTCTCCAACTCACTAAAAGGAGTTTCTAGTGAGGCAGGGGTCAGTATAATCTCCCATGTAGCAAATTGCACCAGGGAAAGTTTAGATTAGATATTAGGGAAAATTTCTTCACAGAAAGAGTTGTTAAGTACTGCAACAGGCTTCCCAGGGAAGTGGTGGATTCAGTAGCCCTGGAAGGATTTAAAAAACTTGTAGATATGACACTGGAGGACATAGTTCAGTGGTGAGTTGGAAGTGCTGGGTTTAATGGTTGGACTTGATGATCTTGAAGGTGTCTTCCCACCAGAATGATTCTATAACTATGGTTCATCTTAGCTGGAATTGAAGTTCTTACATTTTCAGTATGATCAATATGTGGCCATCTGTGGCTCACTGAGGCTATGAGGAAACATTTCTATTATCAGCTGTAGGGAAGTGCATGGGCAATGAGTGTCATATTCAGATCTAAACACAATTACTTTGTTAAATCTTCAATTATGTGGGCACACGGAAATCAAACATTTCATCTCTAAACTGCCCCCTCTCCTGTCTGCTGATCGCAGTGGGACCTTTCTCAGTAAACTTCTTTTTTTCCTGCTGTGATCTTTGGGTCCAGCTCCTTTTAGCTCACTCTCATCTCCTACATCTATATTATCTATGTCTTGAAAATACAGTCTGTAGAAGGGATGCATAAAGCTTTCTCCACTTGCAGCTCTCACTTCATTGTAGTGTGGTTACTCTCTGGTAGTGTGGTGGTGTGGTGTGGTAACTGCTCTGTTCCAATACACAAAAATCCTAGCAGCCTCATCAACCATCTTGAACAAGTGCTGTCCACCTAGTACAGTATCTTCAGCCCCATGCTGAATCCTGTCATCAACAGCCTGAAAAAATAAAGATGTGAAAACAACCTTAGGAAGTATTCTAAAGAAACTGTAATTTGTGTAACTACTGAGCTGTGTAATCCAAATACATGTTCTTTAAAGCATGGGTTTATGATCAAATGACCTATTGGGATTCACTGGCTTCATTTTCTGGGTTATATGATAAAAGCCACATCCACATATTCCCAGAAGAGCAGAATGGCAGGAGTGGGGGTGATAAATGATCCTCTGCCACAGCAACTCCCAGACCTATGACAGGGGGAGCTATCATCCCATTAGTGGTGCATTTACAGATTGATAGAGGAGCACAGAGGTGAAGGGGAAGACAGAGGACACCAAATTACAGGGAACACCCTCTCCAGGATCCTTCCATGGCTGTCACAGGAGACTTAGGCCCATTCCATGTGTGAAACTTGATGTTATTGGAGTCAAGGCAGAAGCACCTTTAGGACCAATTGGAGTTACTGCCAAAGGGTATGGGGCACATTACGGGATACAGGAGATCAGCATTTTGGGAATGCACAAGGCCTATTCTGGGATGTATAGCGGAGGAACAAAAGGCAGAGAAAGTACTTGACCCCAGTGATTTGAGGAGGAATGCATGTATGAAAGTAGAGTGATAAGGGTATAAAAAGGGACAGTTGCATGTAAAGAAGTACAGGTCAGCATGCTGCTGTGGTCACGCTCTTCACCTGATCAGTGCAGTCTGTTCTATCTTCTTACTAAATTCCTTTTCTAACTCTTTTTTTTTTTTTTTTTTTCTTTTTCTGACTGAGCGAGTTTGTTCTCTGTGTACACGTACGTATTAAGATCTGAGTGCCAGAACATCATTTCTGGTAACCTGCTTGGCTAGGGAAATGAAAGGAGATTGTTATTTGACAAAGTGCAGATTCGTTGCCCATTGTGCAATACTCAAAAATCACATACTAGGCAGAGACGTTGTTTATTCCAGACTTGTGCAAGCCAGGGTGCTGGGTGGATTTCCACAAATCAAGCACACCATAAAGAAACTGCTCAGACTACATTTATGCATGCAGTTATTAATGCCCTTCTCACTATGATTGCTTAGTAATTAACAATAATATTGCTAAAATGAAGCTAATTCATTCAGGGCAGTGCTAATCATTACTTTAAGCAAAAATGATGAAAATAATATAATCTCTAAGCATAGGTCCACATTTTCCCAGGATGTTTTCTTCTTCAAGGATGTCTGGCTCTGTTCTCAGGGTTTCACAGGTGTCCAATTAATCATTTGGATAACTTCAAACTCTTGCTTCAACATCCTGATTATTTAATGGCCTAATTAAGCCTGTAAGCACTGTTGTGGTTTAAGAGTTAACAA
>VWZK01013537.1:0-10836 GCA_013396935.1 Baryphthengus martii | reverse complement strand
AGGGAGCTGGGGTTCTTTAGTCTGGAGAACAGCAGGCTGAGGGGAGACCTTCTCGCTCTCTACAACTACCTGAAAGGAGGTTGGAGCGAGGAGGGGAGCAGCCTCTTCTTCCTGGTGGCATGTGACAGGACCAGAGGTAATGGATGCAAGCTGCACCGGGGAGATTTAGACTGGACATTAGGAAACATTTCTTCTCTGAAAGGGTTATGAAACATTGGAATAGTCTGCCCAGGGCAATGGTGGAGTCATCATCCCTGGAGGTATTTAAACGGTGTGTGGACTTGGTGCTTAGGGACATGATTTAGTGGCAAGCTTGTGGTGTTGGGTTGAAGGTTGGACTGGATGATCTTGAAGGTCTTTTCCAACCAAAGATATTCTGTGATTCTATGGTGAATGATCTCTCCCTGTCCTTATCTGAACCCACTAGCCTTTCATTATATTTTATCTCCCCTGTCCTGATGAGGAGGGAGAGTGATAGGAGGGGCTTTGGTGGGCACCTGGCGTCCAGCCAGAGTCAATTTATCACAGTCAAAAGTCAAGCAAGCGGGGCAGAAGACTGGCTTGGCTGAACAGGAAACTTCTTGTGGAGCTCAAGAGGGAAAAAAAAATTATATGATCTTTGGAAGTGAAGTCAGGCTTCTCAGGAAGACTACAGGTCTGTGGTTCATATACACAGAGACGAGACGTGAAAGGCCAAAGCTCACCTAGAATTGGAACTGTCCACTGGTGTGTCAGATAACAAGAAGGGCTTTTTAAAGTACATTAATAGCAAGAGGAGGTCCAAAGAAAACATTGGCCTGACACTTGTTAAAGATGATCACCTGACTAATAGGGATGAAGAAAAAACAGCAGCATTCAATGCGTTTTTTGTCTCAATCCTTAATAATATGGATAGACCTTGGGATGCCCAGTACCCTGAGTTGGAGGATCATGACTGTGGGAGCAATGACTTTCCATTTGTGGACACTGAAACTATAAGGGACTGGTTGTTTCAGCTGAATGTTCACAAGTCCATGAGGCCTGATGGGATGCATCCCAGAGTGCTGAAGGAGCTAGTGGATGTTATGGAAGGACCTCTCTCAATCATCTAACAAAGGTCTTGGGAGTCTGGGGAGGTCCCTGTTGACTGAAGGCTAGACAATAATATTCCAATTTACAAAAAGGGTGTGAGAGAAGACTCAGGGAACTCTAGACCTGTTAGTTGAACCTCAGTATCTGGAAAAATTATGGAGATCATACTGGGTGCTATTGAAAGGCATTTAAAGAACAATGCAATCATCAGGCACAGTCAACATGGATTCACAAAGGAAAAGTCCCATTTGACTCATTTGATATCCTTCTATGGTAAGGTCACCTGCCTAGTGGATGAAGGAAAAATTGTGAATGTATTTTTTTCTGGATTGTAGTGAGGGTTTTGATACAGTCCCTCATAACATCCTTCTGGACAAGTTGTATAACTGTGAAATTAGGAGATTCATGGCACGCTGGGTGAAGAACTGCTGAAGGATAGACCTCAAAGGATTGTAGCGAACGGGGCTACATCTGGTTGGCAATCAGTCATTAGTGATGTTTCTCAGGGTTCAATTCTAGGACCAGTTCTGTTTAATATTTTTTTCAATGATCTAGATGCAGGAGTTGAATGCACCATTAACAAGTTTGCTGACAATACCAAACTAGATGGTGCTGTTGACTCCCTTGAGGGACAAGATGCCTTCCATCTAGGGCAATGATTAATGACATGAAATTTAACCACAACAGATGCACGATTCTGCATGAGGGGTGGAGAAATGCTAGACAAAAGTATATATTAGGAGATGAGTGGCTGGAGAGCATGCTGCCCTGCAGAAAGGGATCTGGGGGTGCTGATTGACAGCAGGCTCAATATGAGTCAGCAGTGTGTCCTGGCAGCCAAGAGGGCAAACCACGTCCTGGGGTGCATCAAACACAATATAACCAATCAGTCAAAAGAGGTGATTATCCTGCTGTATTCAGCATTGGTGCAGCCTCACCATGAGCACTGTGTGCAGTCCCGGGCCTCACAATTTAAGAAGGATGTGAAGGCCCTTGACTGCATCCAGAGGATGGCAGCAAAGCTGGTGACAGGGCTAGAAGGCATGTCCTATGATGAGCAGCTGAGAACTTTGGGTTTGTTCAGTTTGGAAAAAAAGGAGACTGAGGGGAGACCTCATTGCTCTCTACAACTTCCAGAGGAGGGGATGTGGAGACAGAGGTGCTGATCTCTTCTCCCTGATATCCAGTGACAGGATGTACGGGAATGATTCAAAGCTGTGCCAGGGGAAGTTCAAACTGAACATTAAGAAGCATTTCTTTACCAAGAGGGTGGCCAAACACGGGAACAGGCTTCCTAGAGGTGTAGTTGATGCCCCAAGCCTGTCAGTGTTTAAGAGGCATTTGGACAATGCCCTTAGTAATATGATTTAATTTTTGGTCAGCTCTGAATTGGTCAGGCAGATTGACTAGATGATTGTTGTAGGTCCCTTCCAACTGATCTGTTCCTTTCTAGTCTAGTCTAGTCTAGTCTAGTCTAGTCTAGTCTAGTCTATGCTATGCTATGCTATGCTATGCTATGCTATGCTATGCTATGCTATGCTATGCTATGCTATTCTAATTAACTTGTTTTGGTTTAAGAGGTTATATTTCTATCTTTTTATAACAGTCCAACTTCCTTTTCCTGTAGTTACTTTCAATGACCATATTGCAGTTTTCCCAGCACATAGAGAGGCCATGCAACCTCTACAGTCACTGCAAAATGGTTTTACACAGAGAATTTAAGACTTGTTAAGCAGAATTGGTATCTCCAAAATCTTAAGCACTTCTTTTTTGTTTTGTGCTCTTTAATATAGTACAATCCCATTCAAATAACCCTACTTTAATTGTTATAAATGTATGTCTCTAAACTTGAAAAGGGCTCACTAGAAATTATTCATAATATAGCTGGGATGGGGGTGTGTCACGTCCCACTCGATCGGGGCAGAGGAAGAAGGGAATGACGGAGGTTCGGTGATTTGCTTTGGTTGAATTAAGGAGACTTACACCATAAGTCCAGAACATAAAAAAAAAAGTTTAATTCTCAATCCCCTGAACTATAAAAACTACTAAAATTATGTATGATGTACTTAAAGGAAAGAGAAGGTAAAGAGGAGAGAGAGAGTGAAAGAGTAAGCAAAGTTCCAGATCACCACCCAGAGTTCCAGTGACATCCCTCCTGGTCTGTTCCTTGGGGGTTGTCAGTGGTGGGTGCACACCTGCCAGTGTACTTGAGTTCTTTTTTATTCCCTGCTAAGAGTGGTGTTGCTTGATGTACCCCTTAATTTGCATCGGAAGTGTAGAGAGCAAGCATAGAGAGGTGGCAATCACTGTTCCTAGAGGCGAAAGGGTAGCATTAACTCTTTCAACTAATTGAGTCGGTGGTCATGGAGACCCTGTGTTGGCAAGGGGACAAGGCCGCTTATCCTTCAATTTACTTCACTCCTGCCTTAGCCGGCATATTTTTTCCCTTGTTCTAACTGCAAGGCTGCTTCCTACATCAACTCATTCAGGTCAGAGTGTTCCTCACACAATGTTTGAGACCAACTCATTTGGATCAGAGTTCGACGGGGCAGAGGGGTGTATATGCGGATATTCAGGTTTCTAGTTTAAAAAAATCTCAAAACTGTCAAAGAATCCAAAATCTCATAAATGTCTTTTAGTGAACTGTCTTTTTTCTTTCTGCCTATTCTTTATTTCTTGTCATTTTGCAACCCTTACTGTATCTCATTAAGAAAAGCAATGCTTCTCTGATTTAACATAATAGGGTTTTAATTTTATAACCAAACAGAGAAACACTTTACAACTATTAGCTGCCATGTTTATTAGAAAGTCTTAGAAATAGTCCTGATTTGGGTTATGGGTTTCTGCATTTAGCCATATTTTTAAATATTGTTTGATAACTAGAATGTGCACTTGTGCAATCTTCATCCTGAGATTTTTTTTATATATGCTGTGTTTGTAGGGTTGGTTTTTTTTAATGAACTAACATTGTCTTAGCTATGTTGTTATTGAAATTGGTGAAAATGTAACAAATGTATGAAAGCCAAGTTAAACTAGAATTGAGCAGTTTTGAAGACTAGTTTTAATCTTTGTTGCTTTTTCACTGTTGGCTTAATTGGGTCCTTTGACTTTACTGAGAACATATTTGATCTGTGCCTATGTGAAACTTGAACTTGAACTTATAAAAAGAAATCAACAAATGGTCATGGAATATTTTTTTTCCTTTGGATTGCTGGATGCTTTTTCTGTTATGAGATTAGTCAAGTCACTAGTCTGCATTTAGACTAATATAAAATTTAGAAAAAACATACTAGATCAAATTTTCAAACATAGTTAAGCATTAACACTCCCAAAGGTTACTTTTAAAATTGTACTTCTGAAAAATGTTGTCTTTAACTTACTTCTTACTATGTTGGGAGTACTAATTGTCACTTCTGTTCAATTTTGCCTTTCAAGGTATCCAGAGAACGGCATAGTAGAAATGGACACTGAAAATCTTCGACCACGAGCAAGAACCATTCTGAAATGGAGTGAACTAAAAGTGGGTGATGTGGTGATGGTTAACTACAATGTTGAGGCTCCAGAAGAAAGAGGATTCTGGTTTGATGCAGAAATTACATCTCTGAGAGAAATTTCAAGGACAAACAAAGAGGTTCATGCTAAAATTCTGCTGGGGTAAGATTTCTTTGGCTAATATGGAAAGTCTATTTACATTGTTAAACAAGCAAACAAACCCTAAAGGTTTTAGGTTTTGTTTGCTACTCATCATTAGATTAACATTATCATACTGTGTTTCTGCAGCTGAATCAGGTCTGGGGTTCATGTGTAAAGGAAATTACTTCAGAACTTTTGATATATGCCTTAATTCCCCTAGCAGAATCTGTCATTTCTTAATAGATCACAACGAACATGCTGAGATGATATTCGTCTGATCAGACTGTCCTCTTTTATTGTTGAGGCATGGAAGCACTATCTGGACTTGTTAACCAATCATCACATCCCATGTCTGCTTCCCCCTCTATGCCAGTTTCATCCTTAGTGTGAATGGGATCAAGAAATACCAAATAAGTCAATACTAGCCCCCTATTTCCACCCTTGCTTATGCAACTCAGTGGAGGAAAGGGTGGTCATCTCGTCATGGCAGTATAAGGCTGAGACTGACATCAATGCCTCCCACCTCCCCAAGGGTGTCCGGTATGGAGGGGAGTTTGGTCATGGAGTGAGGAAGGGTTAGAATCAAGACAGTCAGTAAGGTGGTGTGTCAAGAAAACATCAGAATAATCTAAGCCAGAAGCTGAGTAAAAATATATAATATGATGAGTAGCACAAGTAAGAAAACACTCAAAATAAGTATAAAAAGTAGGGGAATAAAGTGGGACATCAACATAGCTGTGGCAGACCATCCTAGAAGGGATTCTCACCAACTATATTTGACTATTTTTTGAACACATTTCAGGATTTGTTTGATATCTGTGGTATTGTAGTGGACATCTATGAATGTTTGTTGTGCCTGTTCCTTTACCTGTTTCAATAGCCAATGTAAGTCTTCATGTAGCAAAACCCATTCAATTAGAGATAAATTCATACCGATAGGGATAGGAGTGATGTGGTGGTAAAGGGTATAGTTAGTTGACAATACCTGATAAGTGATAATTGGGACAGTATAGTTAAAATCACATCCAGATAGTGTTATAAAATAACAGGTACATAGATTGACTAACATAAAGTATGGTTATTTGTAGAGTCAATACATACAGAAGGACATGAAGATCGTAAAGATACACAGCTATTCCAGACATAGACAAGTATTGTCTCAGTTCACTGGGGTCTATTGAGAAATGACAGACTCTGCTAGGGGAATTAAGGCACATATCAAAAGTTCTAAAGGAATTTCCTTCACACACAAACTCCAGACCTGGCTCAAGGATGCAAGCTTCAATATCTACTGATTACCATCCTTTCATTCTTTACCAGGCCCATTGTTGATGATCCATGGGATAGATCACAGATCTGGCAATATTAAGATAGTGGATTCTATGAGCCAGATTTTCCCATTTGTACTGAAAATTTAGTAAACCAAGAGTCATGGGGAATTGAGATTTCTTCTTCAGAGTAGCAGAATGTCAAAGGAGGCAATCTACAAGAAAAGAACAAAACACATCCTGTCTAGGCTACAAGTCAAGCAGCAGGTAGTTATTTAAGTTACTCTTTTCAGAATTCCTTCATACAAAACTGGTCCTAGTATGCCTATAATTAGAGCTGTGGTGATGGTGCTGATAGGGGGAATATGTGCTCGCACTGTAGTCCCTACAAGAGCTTGTGAGGGTGGTGAAAGGAGGGGTTTCTGTAATAGGTGAGTCTTAGGGATCATTGGCAGCTGCAGAATAGGGAAAGGAGAGAGGAGTGAGAACAAAATTGTTAAGACCTCAAGGTCAGACTCTATCAATGATAGCAGAGATACCAAAAACCCAGCGCTGAATGGTAATGTATTGCACACATCCTTTAGGAAAGGAACATTGAAAAGGACACTGTGAAGATTAGAATGTAAAAACTTAACTGTATGGGGAAAAGCCCCGAAGAGTTTGTAAATATCAGAAAGGGCAAGGAAGGTGACAAGTAAAGAATAGAGTAGAATAGAATAGAATAGAATAGAATAGAATAGAATAGAATAGAACGGAATAGATCAGCTCAGTTGGAAGGGACCTACAACAATCATCTAATCAATCTGGCTGATCACTTCAGGGCTGACCAAAAGTTAAATCATATTACTAAATCATATTGTCCAAATGCCTCTTAAACATTGACAGGCTTGGGGCATCAACCACCTCTCTAGGAAGCCTATTCCAGTGTTTGGCCACCCTCTTGGTAAAGAAATGCTTCCTAATGTCCAGTCTGAACCTCTCTTGGCACAGCTTTGGATCATTCCTATGCATCCTGTCACTGGATATCGGGGAGAAGAGATCAGCACCTCTGTCTCCACTTCCTCTCCTCTGGAAGCTGTAGAGATTAATGAGGTTGCCCCTCAGTCTCCTTTTCTCCAAACTGGACAAACCCAAAGTCCTCAGCCGCTCCTCATAGGACATGCCTTCCAGTCTTTTCACCATCTTTTTACCCAGTGTTACACCATCCAAAGTGCAGAATCGGGCATTTGGTCTTGTTAAAATTCATCTCATTAATCATTGCCCAATGCTCCAATTTATCTAGATCCCTCTGCAAGGCATCTTGTCCTTCAAGAGAGTCAACAGCTCCTCCCAATTTGGTATCATCAGCAAACTTTCTAATGGTGCATTCAACTCCTGCATCTAGATTATTGATAAAAATATTGAACAGAACTGGCCCTAAAAAAAAAGCATGCTCCCATTCCCAATATGAGGCTTGCACACCTTGCCACCCCTTGTTACCAAAATGAAGATTGCCTTTTCAGGATTGCCCAGGGCCAAATAGTCTTTCCATCCTTCAAGATGCTTTGGGTCAGGGCCCTTTTGCACCGGCTTAGGGTGGTTTTTTTTAACTACCCAGATACAAAGGGGTTTGGTGGTAACTGTAGCTGCATCTTCAGGGAGATGGGAAGAAAACAGAATGGGCATAGCAGAAGCTATCTCTTATAATACCTGGGTTCTGCACCTGTAAAGTAAGCACCTATTGACAATAAATGGGCTCTGAATGAATCGGGACCCTTTTTGACTAGTGGGTGCCACTGGGCCTCAGTGGGACATCCTCGTAGATTTTCCTTTACTATAAGGACTATATCTAAAGCACAATTGATAACCAACCTATCTATGTGGAGTAGGAAAAAGAAGGCCTTGATGCTATATAAGCACTGCTCGGCAGTAGCCAAAACACCAGTGTGTTATCAACACTGCTTTAGTCACAGATCCAAAGCCCAGCACCATGTAGGCTGATAGGAAGAAGATTAACTCTATCCCAGACAGACTCAGTACAACTGTTTAATTTTAGGAACTTGAGTATATTTCTTCAGAAATTCAGTATTTTTTTTTTCAGAAATCCACATGACAACTTTAAATAGGCTTATATTCCCTATGTCTGCATTCCATGCAGTCTTTACAGTCTCCTTGAAAAATTCACTGCTAGCCTTTTCCTCTTTGTCCCTTTGACATGGAGTCCTTTTCTTATCAGATCATATTCACAAAGGAACTGAAGGCAGTTGGATTCAGTCTGTTCTCTCCAACTCTATAGGAGGATGGAGACATGGGGATGCATTTGTTACCAAGAGCAAAACTGATATTACAGTGTATCTTGAAGTGAACATTTCATTTTAGCTAAGAAGTTTGCTTTAGTGGTGGCTCCTCTTAAATTTCATCACAGCAAACAATATCATAATTATAAAAATATTTTCCTTAAAATGATTTCAACCATTCAGATTTTAAAATGCTTTTTATTGTAAGAATGGAGGAATGTTGAATTTTTATGAACATTTCTAATATAGAACATGATTGATTGGGAGAGAATGGCAGAATAATTTTATAGTGACCCACAATTTAATATTTTGCTTACGTACCAGAAATAGTTGCATTTTTTTAAATGTGAAGGATGTTGAATTGGTAGCTTTTGCAAGAATATGCGAATCTGGTTTGAGTATTGCTTTTAAATTTAGGTTAACAGGAGTGATTTAAATTAAATATCTCAGTGTATTACAGCTTCCTGTGATTCAAAATGTAGAGGAGGCATATGAATTCATTATGGAGTCAATTGTCATTTAAGAAAAAACACCCTCAAATCTAAAACAAGACACTGAGTAAGAAGTTTGAATTATTAACCACAAAATTAGCAAAGAAGTAGTTTTAAAAGAAAAAACAACCCAGAGATCTCAAGGTCATAGGATAATTCAGCCTCAAGAGGTCTCTAGTCCAACTTCCTTCTCAAAGCAGGGTCAGCTATGATGTCAGAACAGATTGCTCAGGGCTTTATTCAGTCTGATCTTGAAAACCTCCAAGACTGGAGACTGCAGAGCCTCTGAATGCCTGCTCCACTACTTGACTGTCCTTATGGTTTTTCCATGATATTTACTGTAATGCATTTAATGTGTATGACATTTGGTGAACTGCAGAAATGGACTTCACAACCTTCTGCAAAATAAAAGTGTCCAAAGGTTGATTTTGATGAACCTCAGGTATGAAGCTCTGGTTATTAATAATGTTTTAAATGTTTTAAAAAAACCTGCTCTCTGGGCTGGTTTTTGTTGTTTGTTTTTTTTGGTGGCAAAGGTTCTTTTGTTCCCCCCCCCCATAAACTGGATTAACCAAAATATTAACCAAACTATGCTTTATATTGGCAAAAACAATTAGATATTTCAGGTGGTGTCTACATTATCTGATAAAAATTCACTTTGTTTTAGTTATAAATTTTATGGGTCAATTTTAAATGTTTTTTTTAAACCTTAATAACATGATAGCTACATTTAAATTTCGAAAGTGTTAAGTTGGTATAACTCCCCATAGTATTTTTATTTCACTACCATCTGGAAGAAATTTGAAAAAGCCACAGTAGAAAAATACTGTACTCCAGGATGGTGAATGTATTTGGCCAAATGAAGTCCATTTTCTAAATAGGATCTTATTTATTTCAATGAGTATTTTGCCTAAGTGTTCAGGCTTCATTGATGTGTTAATAACTTATATATGAGGCCAATCAACTATGACAGTATGCAGAAAGCAAAATTTTATGAGTCCTGATGTTTCTTATGATTCATCCAGGTATGAGTCACCTGAGTTACTCCAGTCATTCATCTTAATTAATGGTGTCACAGAAGCATCCACAGCAGCATCTATCCAAAAATGGGGGTTTATTGCAATCAAAGTTGCCCAGTGCTCCTTCTGAAAAAATTAAATTACAAGTTTGGGTGTCTGTTCGGAACATAACTACTACACAACTAATTCCTAAACTTTAAGGAAAAATGAACCAAAATGGGCATACACTCACTCATAAAGAGGAAATCTCCCACACAAGAGTACCCAAGGTATCACTCACTCAAAAAGGAGGAGGAGGGGAAAGGCTCACTCAATCCATGGAAGTATCCTTGGAGGGCGTATCCAAGGGGAGAGTACAACTGCCAGGCCCACTGCTCTGCAAAGAATCAACTCAACCAGTTCTTCAGGCAGAGCTCCATTTATACCCTAGTTGAAGGTGTACTGTGGTCATTAGTTGAGGGAGCAAGCCCAGACAAAACAGGCTAAGGGGCTAGACCCTGAGGCACCAGTTAATCACCCTAAGGTGTGGTTTAAGGGCTGAGGTGCCAACCACTCTGGCATTTCTGTCAGCTTTCTGTCAGGGAGGCTGTGCCTGCCACAAATGATAAAAGTACAAGATAAATTTCCTGGAATTGATAAATTTGTGTAAAGAATACACTTCAGTGAGAATTACTTGATTTCAGGTATTTGGATTTGTAAAATCAATTGTTTAGTGTTAGTGTGAGTTATTCTTTTCAACAAAAAAGTAATTTATAATGAGAGACTTATTTTTAGGTGATTAACTATTTCATAGAATCATAGAATGGTAGGGGTTGGAAGGGACCTCTGGAGATCATCGAGTTAAATTCCCTTACCAGAGCAGGATCACTTAGATCAGGCCACACAGGAACAGATCCAGGTGGGGTTTGAAAGTCTCTAAAGGAGATTCCACAATCTCTTTGGGCAGCCTGTTCCAGTGCTCTGTCAGCCTCACAGTGAAGATATTTTTCCTCATGTTGAGGTGGAACTTCCTGTGTTCCACTTTGTGACCATTGCCCCTTGCCCTATCTCAGGGCACCACTGAAGAGACTGGCCCCTT
>VWZK01013533.1:2820-28358 GCA_013396935.1 Baryphthengus martii | reverse complement strand
TGGTAAAATATTCAGGAATGTTTATATGATTTTCATCGTAGTTATGCAAAACCAAAATCACCAAAACTTGTAGAGAAAAAGAATCTCATTTAACATGTATCAATTGGCTCTTTAATGTTATGATCACTGTTTTTTATAATATGTCATACCTTGGACCTTGCATTTGATAACTGAAGTAGACAAGAGGCCGGTTAATTATACAAAAACTGTGGGTGTGTGGTTTTTGTTTAGTTTTTTAAATGACTTAAGAATTCGAACACTTCAAACTAAGATTGGGAAACTTGGTTGGTTTGTTTGGTTGGTTTTTAATTGAATGTTTAAATTACATCTATTTATTTGATTAACAGTAATTCTGTTGAGAAATTTTAGTGCTGAAATGCCTTGAAGACTAGAGTCTTTAGGAGATAAGCTGACCTGATTCTATGATGTAAGAGTTGCTTATTATTTTTCCTTTTAAAGAACTGAGTGAAAATGAAATGTCATAGCCTAAACTCTGAGAAGTCTTTTTTGAGTATGCTCAGTAGGGACTTAATAGTTTGACACTTAAACCTCCAAATACCTCAGTACCTGTCTCCCAGCCTATCAGTGCAAACAACTTGGTAGTATTAGGAACATCAAGAAGGAAAATGAAGGAGTACCGTCTTTTTTGTTTGGTTGGTTGTTTTGTTTGGGTTTTTTTGTATGAATGTGTGTGTGTGTGGTTTGTTTGTTTGTTAGTTGTTGGTTGGAGTTTTTGGTTTTATTCCTTTGGTTGTGTAAGAAGTAGTGGGAGGTACAAAGTAGTTGAAAAGCTAGGGCAGGTGTATAAAAAGGGAAGCGAGAAGTAGAGGATGAGCCATGGTGTGGAAGAAAAAGCAAGAGGTTGTGACATGGCAACAGCAGAGGTTTTACCTATTTTTATTTTTCTTAGAGCATGACTATGTAATCACTTCTAGCCATTGGAATGCTTGGCTAGAATTGGGATGAGATTTTACTTTTTCACTGAAAGTAGAGTCTTAGGTTGGCTAACTCAAGGATAGAAGAGCAGTTGTTGTTGTTCTCTTAGACAAACTACGTTTAGACAGATGTCCTCAGAACAGGTAGAAAGCTTTTCTTTGGTTGAAAACTGGATGCATTTGGCCTCGATACCCATATGGTGCTAAAGAAACAAATTAAATGTACCAAAAAAAGTTGGATCTGCTGACACTCTTTGTCAATATAGTGAAATCTAGCTCTAATTTGGAATCAGGTGAAAAGAAGTCTGAGGTGTTGTATGTGACTAAAAGTATTCACAAAACTGTCCTGTTGTGAACTGTCTGACATCTATCTTGAATAATAATAGTGTGGGCAAACCAAGCTTTAATCTGGAAATGCTTCTGTAACTTTCAGCTCATGGTCATTCTTTCTTTATAGCCTTTGAAAGATTATTTTCTGTGTTTTTGCCTTGAAAGGCCACAATGGAAGTGGAGAATATAATTGAGTCAAATTTAATTTAAAAAAATTAACTATTCTTGCTTGAAGTAACATAATATTGTTTAGTGCTGCTTGAGAATTATTTATTTATTTATTTATTGTTTAAGTTCAAATCAACAGTAAATTGATAGCGATGTGTTTTTCAATTGACCTTGCTTAGAGGTAATGATAGAATTTAATAACTGATGAATGTAGTAAAACTATTGTTATATCTAGTTTAGTTGTATTTATGCCACACAAAGGTTCAGAATGTAATATTTTTTTTTTTATAAATTACATTTGGGACAATATGTTTTTATTTATATAGTAGCTATTAAATGGTCTTTGAAGAAGAAAGGCCTTTCTGGAAGTTAACTTAAATAAGAAATTGACTTTGTAGAACATTTGCATGCCTATTTAAAAAAATGGAAAAAAATGGTTTCTTTTAGGACTCTTTCATTCCTGGGGATGAGTTTATGTCTTGCCTTGATGTTCATTTGCTCTTGGTACTATGCTTTGGTTGCCATGCTAATCGCAGGATGTATATACAAATACATAGAATATAGAGGGTAAGACCATATATCTTATTTATTCTATATTTAATATCTTTAATATTCAGCAAAAAGCACTTTTGTGTAAAATAGATACAACTGAAGTAATAGAATTAAGAGTATTCCTTGAAACAAGGTAAGATCCTGTCACTTATTAAGGGTTTTAAGTTTACAGGTTCTAATTTCTCAGTTTTCTCTGATTTCCAAACTTTTTGGCAGCCAGAACTAATCAAAATGACCAAAAAGGCTGGGAAAATTTCATTTGAACAGAGATTATGGTGTGAAGTTTTGGTACTTCCCGAACATCACCTTTTAATATGAAGCAGCAACTATTACAGAATTGTTACCTTGGTATTAACTTCTGCTAAAGCCCAAAAACTCTACTCTTTTGTGTGGACTTTAGCACTTATTAGAATGAACCACATGGAAGAATCCAGAGCATCTACTGGAAATTAGGAATTTTCTGAAGTTTTATCTAATCTTGAAATTGCGACATACTTTGCATTGTATGCATTGGACAAGAGGCACATACAGAGCCACACCTCTAAGAAGTGGAGACTTCAAGTGCGTGCTGAGTCCATAAAAGAAAAAAAAGGCAAAACAAAACAAACACCCCAAAAACCCAGCTCAGAAAATTCCAACTAAACAGCATATCCAAACCCTAGAGATGATTATGATCAATAATGTGTCTGCTTTACCTTTCTAAGGAAAGATATCTAATGCTGAAAGATTCTAGTCAAGAAAACCAGTAAGATCTTGGAGCAAAAAACTGAAGCAAGGCCAATTGTTTTGATGAGTAATTAAGCACAGGTCTGAAATGGATCCGCTGGTATAAACTACTCCACCTTATGGATTCTCCATCTTCTAACATCTCTGTTTCCAAATTAGATGCTTTCCTGGATTGTAACAGCTCAATTTATTGGGGTAATAAGGAAATTAATTTGCCTGGTTTAGCCAGGAAGTCAGATCAGATAACAGTTCTGCTCATGTGTATATATATATAGGTATGCACATGTATAAAATTGTATGTACTTCAATATATACAATTTTTGGATAGCTAAGTAAAGAAGCTTACACAATTGTCCTGTCTATCAGGGTACATTTTAATTGCCACATTGTTCTTTAATAGCTTTTGAAATCAATTTAACTTCTTCAATCTAAATTGAAAAAGAAAACTAGAAGTGACAAAGTTCAGTGAGAGTTCCCAAATGGAAATAAGAGGGAGAGAGGGCAAGGGAAATGGACTCCTTCCTGTAGTAGAATCCCACAAAGGAAAATAATTTAACTTAAGTAACATTTATTAGTTCTCTTGAAGGGACCTGAGATTGCTTCATGTTGGTTAGTCTTCATTCTTGTCTTAAATCTACAAGTTTTTTGTGCATTTAGTGCTCATTTTTATGCCCATTATCACTCATGAGAAAATGTACTTAACTTATGTATATAAATGTGACGTTGTTAACTGAATCTCTTCTGTATCCTAAAGAGCGGAAAAAGAATGGGGGGATGGAATCCGAGGTCTGTCTCTTAACGCAGCTCGCTATGCTTTGCTTCGTGTCGAAGATGGTCCCCCACACACCAAGAACTGGAGGTAAGTCCTATGCTTTCCAAAGTCACCTCATTCTTGAAATATGGAAATCTATTGGGAATACTGCAGGTAAAGCTAATGGCCAAAGTGGAATTCACCATTAAAATAATGTTTTAACTTGAGCACGTCAATGATGTCATTGCAATATTTTACTGCAATAGAATGTGACTTACACTCATCATGTAATCAACTTTCCTGGGAATATGAGCAAACAAATGCAAACTTAAATTCATGTGGTGTTGACGTAGTTTCCCAAAGTGTGGAAGAATTCTGTTTGATTATTTAGAGAGTTTCAGATTCAAAGAAGCAGTTATCGTTGAGTCCCACTGTCTCTGTAGAAGTGCTGCAATTCCATAAGTCTTGGGTTTTTTGCTTTTATATATGTTCCCTCTGAAATACGTTGTATAAATATACATAGGATCCATTATTTCTTTACGTTCTTTTTTTGTGCCATTCCCGGGGTGCCTCAAGAAGAGTGGCAAGCAGGTAGAGAGGGGTTCTCGTCCCGCTCTCCTCTGTGCTGACGAGGCCACATGTGGAGTACTGTGTCCAGTTTTTGGCTCACCAGTTCAAGAGGGACAGGGAACTACTGGAGAGGGTGCAGCAAAAGGCTACAAAGATGATTAGGGGACTAGAACATCTCTCTTATGAGGAAAGGCTGAGAGAGTTGGATCTTTTTAGTCTAGAGAAGAGAAGACTGAAGGGGGGGATCTTATCGATGCTTATGAATACTTAAAGAGTGGTTGTCAAGAGGTTGGGGCCAGTCTGTCTTCAGTGGTGCCGAGTGATAGGACAAGAGGTAATGGATACAAACGTGAACCTAGGAAGCTCAATCTAAACATGAGGAAGAACTTCTTTACTTTGAAGGTGATGAAGCCTGCAACAGGCTGCTTGGAGAGGTGGTGGGGTCTCCTTCTCTGGAGACATTCAAAACCTGCCTGGACGTGTTCCTGTGCAACCTTCTCTAGGTGAACCTGCCTTGGCAGGGAGTTGGACTCAATGATCTCCAGAGGTCCCTTCCAGCCCCTGTCTTTCTGTGATTCTGTGGAAGTCCAGTACCTGGGACAGGCTTGTTCAGGCCAATGGTACAAGGCTGGGAAACTGCTCTGGTGATAAGGACCTGTGGTTCCCAGTAGGTAGGAAAGCAGCAGTGTGCTTTGGCAGTGACACTCTGGACTGTAATAACAGGAGCATAGCTAGTATATTGAGTGAGTAAATCTGTTGGGAAATGATACTCCTTTTTGCTCAGCACACATTAGAATACATCTAGAATGTTTCGTCCAATTGCACTAGATGACCTTGAAAGGGTGATAATTTTGATGCAATAATTTTCTTGGTAAAACTATTCCTTAAGGTTGCTTTTCAGAATGATGGTGTGGTGGCTCAAGTAGATATTCCGTAGCTGAAGTGTTGTTGCTGTTGCAAATTATTACTTCCTTGCTTGATAGTTGAAAGTTTTCCATTGAATTAAGTACTTAACCTGCATTTTATTCATAGTTGATTTTAATTTTCCAGTTCCTTCTTGCTTTTCTATAAGCATTTTTGTGTGTTTAACTTCTGGATTTGTTTGGGGTTTTTTTGATAGACCTCAAGTTTTGGTCCTGTTAAACCTGGATAACGAGCAGTTGGTGAAACATCCTAGACTGCTTTCTTTCACCTCTCAGTTGAAGGCTGGCAAAGGTCTGACTATTGTGGGCTCTGTGCTTCAGGGAATCTATTTGGATAAATGTACAGAAACTCTGAGAGCTGAAGAGGTATGTAAACGACAACTTGCAAACATTTGTAACTTGCATTAATATTTACATGTTGAATCTGGATAATTCACAACTTGGATTAAAACATACTGTTGTAAAGTATTGAATAAAACACCGGTGTTTACTATCAGCACAGTCAATGATTACGTATAAAGAACAGATTGGTGTGTGTATCAAAGTGTTTTCCAAAATGGCACAATAGAGTCAGACAACGCTGCTACTTCGTAGCTTTCTATTTTCCTCAATATTTAGAGTCCACAATCAAATTACATTACTGAAAAAGACAAGTGAGAGATTTTTAACAAATTACCTTATAAGGAAGACAGACTTATTTAACAAAAATAACATTTATCCCACAAATGCAGGCGTGTTTGGCACCAGTTCATCCTCTGGGTGTAAACATAATATTATTTTCTACATAGTCCTAGAAATACCTAGCAGAGCTTGGATTAGGAGCAGTCTTTGCTGGAATCCTAACCTGTTGCTTAACTGTAAACAGCATCCTTCTTGAGATCCTTTACTTTCTTTCCCTTTTTTTCTTCTTTTCTATTTATCTCCAGAGAAGGAGATGCAGGTAGGAAAAAAAGAGTAAATTGTCATGTCATTTAAGATGACATCTAACTGTGCTTACAAACGCAAGTGAAATTAATTTGAATGTTTCTCTTTTTTTCTTGACAACTTGTCAGTATTTGATTGTGCTACCCAGTTGGAAATACACAGACATTTTTGTGGAAAGCCCTTGAAAATACCTGAATTTGAGTTTTAAATTGTCCCCTGAAGGGAAAAGTTAATACACTGAGCTGCTGAAGATCCATTGTTCATACAGCTTGAACTTCTAAAGCAAAACTCAGTATAGATAACTGTATTTACTTACCTACACAAACTCTCCTACTCCTCACTTTAGAGAGTGGGGAAACATTTTTAGAAAATACCATATTTCATATATTTTATTGAATACTATCGAAATATCTGTTGCCTTTAGAACACTACTAGAAAGTCTGCTCTAAAAGTAGGCTTTGATTGCCATTATATCCAAAAATGGCAAACATCTTCAGTGTTGTTGAAAAGTGTCAGTGTCAGTTGAAATGTCTACTGTTTTAATCCAGATTGTCTTCAAAGCCATCTAAAAATGCATGTGGTTTACTCAGACCTGATATGTATAAAATAGAGAGATTTGAGATATTGAAATGAACTTAAAGTTAACTGCCTTTTTTCTTCCAGCTTTCTTTTTAATTCTTCTTGATATTCAGACTTGTCCCTAGTGGTTTTTTTTTAAATAAAGTATGAAGTCAGATGGCCTAGCTGGTATCACATGAAAAGGCTCCAAGAGAGCAATTAGCTTGAAATTGTGGTGGGAAAAGTCTAATGATGATACCTTGTGAAAATAATTGTTATTAAGCTGTTGTTATCAACATGTGTGAGTAGAAAACCAGACCAAGACTACAATCAGACCTCTGAAATAAAACAAAGAAAACATTTAAACAGAAGCTGTTTACCCATGGGGATTTGAACTGTTGCCTATAGTTGGCTTAACTGAAATGAATTTTTGAGAGGTGAAACAGGAATGAATGTAAGGGAGACCTAATCCCTGGCTTCTCTAGAAAGTCAGATCTAGTGTTAATGTTTTTGTCCTTGTGGTTTTACACATATCATGTTCATTCTTGTTTGGAAATAAAAGGCTGAATAAGTAAAGTAATAAAAAACCTGTGTGGCGTCTTTTAGGGAGGTGTGTGGTCTGGGTTTTAGTTGTCATGAAATCACATTCACACTTTTGGAATTAGCAGTTTCTTGATGTTGATTGTACATCATGGCTAATGTTTTGCTCTTGTTTAGCCTTATGATGTTGCTTACCAGTGTTGATGACTCTCCTTCCCTGTGTGTCATCTTCCTTTTGCAGAATGTTAAAGCCTTAATGGGAGTAGAAAAGACTAAAGGGTTTTGCCAGATTGTGGTGTCTCCTAATTTCAGAGATGGAATATCCTATTTGATTCAGTCAGCTGGTCTAGGAGGGATGAAGCACAACACAGTCCTGATGGCATGGCCACAGTCGTGGAAGCAGACAGAAAATCGTTTCTCATGGAAGAATTTTGTTGGTATGTGTTTATTGACTTTCTCCTATGCATTTGTAATACAACTATGCAACTAATGTATTTGCTGTGGGGGGGAAATGTGGTGCTGAGCATCCAGCAGACACTTGAATATTTCCCCATGTCTGATTTCATGTGGAGTGGGTTTTCTCAGCCCTCAGTCTCTTCAGCCATGGCTTCTCTTCTTCTTCTCCTAAGCACGTTAGTGACTAAACCCAGGATGTTCCTTTTTTGCCTCAGCAGAATCTGGGAGGAGATTTAAACTTTTGAATTTAAAACAAACGTAAAAGCTGTGAATGAAAACGAGAAATTCTTGATCAAATGTCTTACTGTGCCTTGCAGACACTGTACGAGAAACAACAGCAGCTCAGCAAGCACTGTTGGTGGCTAAAAACATTGACTTATTTCCAACAAATCAAGAGCGATTTACCGAAGGAAGCATAGATGTGTGGTGGATTGTTCATGACGGTGGTATGCTGATGTTACTGCCTTTTCTCCTTCGGCAGCACAAGGCAAGGACAACAGAAAATGACTGGGATTTAATTTCCTAGCCATGAGTAGTTCTAAGGATTTCTAGTGGAAAACTCTATCATAGTGAAAGAGTTTTATGCATGGTGATAGCAATCACTGAGATAACTAATTGTTATAACCTGTCTTTTTGGTAGGTTTGGAGGAAATGTAAAATGCGTATCTTTACTGTCGCTCAGATGGATGATAACAGCATTCAAATGAAGAAGGATCTTCAGATGTTCTTGTATCATCTTAGGCTGAATGCTTAAGTGGAAGTTGTTGAAATGGTACGTTCTTCAATTCTGGTAGCAAAATTCTGGTAGATGGGCCAATCGATTCAAAACTTCTACCACCACTAGTTCCAGTTTCCGCTTATCAAAAAGATCCCTCATGCTAATAGGCCATAAAGTAAATTTTAAGAATCATTTCAGTTTCTTATGACAAAGAAGACTTATGAAAAATGTGATTATTATTTTGAAGTAGGAAGTAAGGGAAATCCTTTATTTTAGTTTTGTTTTTCTTAGCGTACTGAATATAAAAGACTAAAATGCTGTGGTGTGTATAGGTGAAAGAAGAGAAGACAGAGTGCCATAAAAAAGGCTCCATGTTGGTTGGATTTTGAGCAGAAAACAGTATAGGAAGCACAGTTTATTCTTTTCTTATATAGATTATAATTAATCCTGAGAATCTTCCAAAACATAAGGGACACTAACGAGTCAGTAACAACACAGATGACTGCTATAGATTTTTTTTTTATTTTTTTTTTCTGTTGTATCTTAGGTTTGAGCCGATGTGAGAATATACGCTGGAGTTTCTTCCTAGATGCTTCTATTCGTGAACATTTCTCACTAGTGAAAGGACAGTGTATTCTTTTGTGGCTCTAGACAGTTTTTAGGGAAACAAATGTGCACATGATGCTCAGGAGGCAGCGATGCAGACCCAGTTTAAATAAACACTTGAAACCCTTTCTCATTTCTGCAGCCTAACTGGAACAGAACAATAGAAAGTCTGTCCCAAGTACCTCAGATTTAGATAAAAATCACATTGATATTGGTGTAATAGGTTAGTTCATTGTACAAGATTGATGTTTGGAGATGAGATTTTAAGAATGAGGACGGAAATGATTGATCAGTTATATACTTGGGATTGCTCTAATGCCATAAGTATCCAGAGCTGCCATAATGCCATAAATATCCAAAATCTAGAACTGAATCAGTGCAGGAACAAACATGGTACACTGTCTAAACTTTTGTTCTTTTTATTCTCTCTAATGTTTGTAACTTAAATGTCTTTTGCAGTTTGAAAACGATATTTCGGCGTTCACCTATGAGAAGACACTTATGATGGAACAGCGCTCTCAGATGCTAAAACAGATGCAGCTTTCAAAGAATGAAAGGGAAAGAGAGGTAGGGACTCTGGCTTGGCAAGATGTTCTCTGTAAAACCTGAAATGGTTACTTCGGGGCTGTGGCTTCTAATCGGTTTCTAGCTTATCCAAAGCTTATGGAACTGTGTTCTGTGTTAGTTTCCCTGCAGCAGGTTTCACGTGCAAGGTTAAAATAGGGACAAAAAATGTAAGTTCTTCTTTGTTTGAACAGATATTTAGTGTTTTCCTGCTCTTGTTAAAGTTAGTGTATTTACTTGTGAAACATTGGAGTGTCGGTGTGGGATATATCCAGAGCATTTCCAAACTTGACATATATCAATACTTAAGGTTCATAGTTATTCACTTGGGCTAATTAGCTTTCTTTGGGATCGATCTTTTTCAATTCACACTATTTTTTGGTTTCTACATTATTTTGGATGTTTTCTGTGTCAACTAACTGTTTCAGGAGCCAAAATTAGGCTGAGTAACCTATAATCTTGCAATACTCAAATGGCAAAGTTTGCTACAAGATTCATGAAGTCCTGTTTTTGTGAATATTTGTAACTTTTAAATATTTTTATTCTTTTCTTTTGATTCAAGCTTCTACCTCCTCGTTTAGTTGGTTAACTATGGCATTATTATCAACACTTTTTAGTGGTGTAAAAGATATTAAATGCTTTGGCTTTGTGATCACTTGTAGTGATTTCCCTCCCATGCCAAATAAGAAATCTCTACTGTGTTTCACTGCTCATAACTAGAATTTTTCCATGTGGCTTTTTTGTCTACTGATGATTGTAACTCATTTTATGCCTAAATCTTTTTGGTGTTAATCCTACAAGTCCATGCAGTTCCCTTTTACTTACTTATTTATTTTAATCTCTCCTTATTTATTCTTTTTCCATTTTTTTAAGATTCCTAAAGATGCCTTATATTGCTATGACAACGTGCTACTGTAAATCCTTTCTTCTCATCTGCGTCAGGGTAGTTTTCTTTTGATCTGAGCCTGCCTAACAGCTTTTCAGTAAAAGACAAGCTCTCCTGTACTCCTTGCTCAGTGTTTTAAATTAAGTTTTTCTAATTTCTTTATCAAACACTAGTGTTTTTCCAGTGGATTTTGAGTGATTAGTTAATCTACAGTAGACCAAGGACATAAGGCGCTGTAGTCTCTAGCATTAATATTTTAGTGGAAACAGTAGAATTTCTTTTCAGCTCTGGGAATTGGACCTATTAAATGAGCTGAGCCATCACCTCTAGTTTATAGTGACCTCCAAAACATTTCTCATTAGTATCACTAGTTCAAATTAGCATTGCTTTTGTTTTCATTATCTGTCTCCAGACATTTAAATACTATAATCCAGCTTTGAATGGTGCTTATAGTTTTGTTTCCTGTTACCACCCCAAGATTTGTATTTTTAACCTCCCTTTTGCACTTGTATCTCTTCAAACTAGGTTCAAACCTTTGCAGAGAGAATTTGGTTTTGTTCAGCATTCTTTTGCTGTTTCCCTTGTAGGCATGTTTCTATCCCAAAGGAATCACACTTCCCCTTCCCTCTCCTGGCACTTTTTTAAATGGAACTTTATTTGATCTTACCCCCGTGTTTTCTTGTGGAACTGGGACGTGGGGACTCACTGGATTTTTATTTCCTTCTTTGAGAAATTTGGTTGACTTGCTTCTATTCAAGTGTGACTATATCACGTGCCTGCAGACTTAGCTGCAACTGCCAAACATTTATTTATTTGGCTTTGACAATAACGCTGGAAAGGCGGAAGAAAATGTAGAGCCTTGTTCACTTTCTTACTGCCCTTCCTGGTGGTTATTGTCTTCCTTTTCTGGCTAGTCCTGACCAGTGACTGCTGGGCCAGGCAGTGAGATTCTTGAAGCTGAGAAGGCAGTCATCCATCCCACCGTCACTTTGTCATGGGCTGCACAGCACAAGTGCAGGTTGCTGCGGCTAGCCTAGGTGAGACTTGGCAGAAATGTGAGTGGATGTAGGTGAGGAGCACAATTACAGTTTGAGAATCACTGGGAAATCGGAATTTAGAGTCAGAAAGCAGTTGTCTCATCTGCAATGTTGTTTTTGTATCTTTGCCTGTAACAATAAAATCAATTAATCTTTGAGGTTCCCATATAGACTATAAAATTCAATTCACTTCATGCTTTCACAAATCTCTGTAAAGACTCTTCATAACTAACTACTGAACATTTCAAAAAGAGCCCCATAGTATGTATAGACAAATGGCATGTCTGTAAAAACAAACCAAGTTTATAACAAGCTACGATACTCATCTATTTAAATGAAGACGATCTTTGTTCTGAGTATTTTGATTATCTGCTTTTTTTTTCTGTAGACTGGTTGTTTTTTGGTTTTTTTTGTCATTGGTAACCTTTTCTCCCAGATTCAGAGCATCACTGATGAGTCTCGAGGCTCAATCAGAAGAAAAAGCTACTCCAGTCCACAGTCCCTTGGCCAAGATGCGCAGGCACTGCTGACTAATGATTATCGAGAGGAGGAGGTAGCTGGACATAGTACTAGCTAGATAGATTGCCTTTTTATTGTTCCCATTGCAACACTTGAAGTGCCACTACTGTAAACTGGACTGCAAATTAATGACTTGAGCATTGATTGTTATGGAACAGTTCTTAATAAATTGTGATTTTACTATTTGTCTAAATTCGTTATCTTACCCTATATATTTTTCTCTAGATGATGCTTCTTCAGCAGGAACTACATCCTGTTTTTCTCACACTTATTTTCCATAAAAAACACCAGTTTCTGAGAGTGCCTATTGTTCTCAAGAGCCAGAAACTAAGATATTTCTCTGCCTTCTATTTCTTAAAAAGTCTTAATAGTGGGTGTTTCTTTAATAAGCATATTTTATGCTTTCACAGAGCATTGCCTTCCTTTATAGTTCCTGTACTGGAGGTTTTCAGAGACCAGATAGATACACTAGGGCTTTTAAAGGAGATTTCTGTTTTTATTTGCAAGCTGCTATTAACCCATAAAGATCACTTCCTACATGGTGAGTTTGAAAGCAAATGGACTGATGTAATCAATGGCTTTAGTGTGCACTTGAAGTGTTGCTTACACCTAAAGAAGATCTAGCCTAGTTTGTAGAAATGGTATGTATCTTTGTTTTTCCCTCTCTTCGTAAAGAGGAGAATGTGTTGTATTCCATGTAATGAATTTTGTGTGGAGAGAACACTGACAAAAATGTGCTTTTGTTGTGTTTGCATTTTTATAAGTGTGTACTCTAGGTTCAGAATTTCTCTTGGCCTCACTGTCTTTCTAAAAATGATGATCTTTCCTCCATTGAAGCGTACTTGCCCTGAACTCATCTTACAGATGTTAGTCTGACATTTCAGTTCATTGGATACTGCTGTATGGCACTTGTCAGTATCTGCATGTATTTGTTAGCTTTTTCTGCTCTTGTGATAGAACTGTATTCATGGTGACCTCTGATTTGTGGTCTTAACTAGCGATTTAACCTTCTGAGGAAAAATGAAGACTGTCAGACAAATAAATATATAGATAGATAGATATATGTGAACCTCACAACTGAACTCTAGGATTTGAGAATCTTAAAGCATAGGAGCTAGGGAAGTAATTTAGGGAAAATACAGAAGCTCTTAGGCCTTTAAAACTAGCAGCAATTACAGTCCGTGAACCATGAGAAGAATAGCTTTTGAGACAAAGTAGTTTCCTCATCAGCTTGGCTTTTATTTATGCTTTTGATTGTGACCTAAATGAAACTGATTCTTCTGAATCAGCACATTATATGGAGGGATAAGACCGTCACTAACATGTCAATAATTGAGGTTCCCAAATGGAACAGGAGCTTCAACTTCATGATTGAACAAGTCTCTGAAGAGACTTCGTAACTGCTAAAGATCTTAAAAACAGTGAGACCCACCCCCAAACCCACACCAAAGGAGGAAGCCCTAACACCCCTCCCAAAACAGAAGACCCCAAAATGCAAAACCAATCTAATTCATTTATGATTTTAAGAGTCTAAGGCACTGTATTGGTGTTGCTTTTGATGAAAATACAGAAGCCTATGGACAAAGTATTATGAGGGAAAGTAAGTAAATAACCTGTTTAAATATTTCTTCTTTCTTCCTCAAGAGGAGCAAGGGGAATGAGAAATGCAGAGCACAGAAGTGCATATGCATGTGGGAACAACAATGTCGCATTCTTAAAGTTGTGATTTGAGTTTCTGCTGTTATGAGGCAAGAGAAGGCCCCTTCATGGTTGGTTTGATTGGGCTTTGTTCTGTGATATGCATGTGTCTGCATAAATAATCTAATGAAACGTACCTAGACTTCATTTCAGCCTGTCTAATGTTGTGTTACTGGGATCACAAGTCAAGCTGGTAGTTCAGCTAAAGGCATGTGAAACAGCCAGCCTTTAGCATAGTATCTGAGGAAATAACCAAAGTAGCTGATGAAGAATGAGAGCACCAGCTTTCGTGTTCTTCACTGGAAAAAAAACCCAACAAACCCTCATGCTGGATTCAACACCAGTTTAGTGTATTACCAAAACTAATGATGTCCCAGCCCAGGTTATATTTCTGCAAATATAAAGAAATTATTACTTGTTTTTTACAAGCAGTTTCATTTCATGCCGAAGGCAAAACAATTTGGTATTTGTTCACCAAGTAAGGTGCATTTTTCTGTATATTCTTTTTGTTCCATTGCTGTGAAATTCCTTTTCAAAATTTTAAAAATGTATAATCTACAAATGTTGGGGTGTTTGTTTTGTGGCCAGGCTCAGCTGATCCATGACAGAAACACTGCATCGCGCTCGGCTCCAGCAGTCAAAGCAAGCGTGGCTGCTGCTGCGCCAGAAAAAGTGCATATGACCTGGACGAAAGAGAAGTTTGTGGCTGAAAAGCATAAAAACAAAGACTCAAATGTGTCTGGCTTTAAAGATATTTTCAACATGAAGCCGTAAGTATGCACGTGGCGTTCGGTGGTTTTTATTCGATTGTGTGGATTTTAGTGGGTGGGGATTTGTTTTTTGTTGTTCTTGGTTCTGTTTTCTAAGAGATTCTGGTTTATTTAAAGTTGAGTACAAACGATTTTTCCATGCGCTTCACTTAAATGCCAGCTTTATGAAATGAGCATGGACTTGGGTGGAACAAGGACTAGAAAGAGTGGTTCACGAGAATATTGTGAATCAAGCTTAAGTATGACAGATTTCAAGCTGTAAACTCAACTTCTGGATTTTAACGTACATGGTTTCTGGTACAGTGCTTAATGATAATTTCAGATTTTCTCTCTTCCTGTGGATAGCAAGTTACTGTCACTTCCTCGTCTCACTGGTGGTTTTATTGCTGCTTTTTTGGAGGGAGTACCGACTCTTTCAAGACATTTAGCTTATGTTTTGGTTTTTTGGGTGGAAGTTTGTTGGGTTTTGTTTGCCTTTGTTTAAAAAAAAAGAAAACCAAAAAAAACATTGACCCCCATCCTGTAAATTAAAGCTTTTATATTATTTCTTGTTTAAATATTCCCTAATGTCTTTTTCTTAAATAGAAGTCACTTAATAGATATGAATTCTTTAGAATTGTGCAAGACAGAGACTTCAGATATTATTTTAAAACTACTTTGTATGTTTGGGAGTGGAGATTACAGTTCAGACTTGGTGTGCCTGTACAATATATGAATATCTTTGAAATAGAAATGTACCTGATGGCATTAATAATCATAATTTTTTTTGTGCAATTGCTTCCCGTGTAGAGAATGGGGAAATCTGTAAGTCTAAATTTCATTTTATTTAAGCAACATAGACTGTGTTCTATGGTTCTTGTGATCTTGTATGTCTGTTTCCTAAACTGTGATTTGCAATATGTGTATCCTTTTGTACCTTTCTGATATACTGTTATTTGGCATTTATCATTGACAAATATTTTTCATTGTGATTTGATAATGTTTTCTTCTAAATATTACCAGCTTTCCATTCGAGGTAAGTCACAGTATATTTCTGTAAGAATGTGAAAAATGACAGTACTTCTCTGCACCAGTGTAATGTTTAGTTTTCTAATTAACTACATGAAAAAATGAATATACTTTTATCCTGAGAAAATTAGCCTGCATTTTAATAGAACTACTTGGACAATAACGAAGAATTTTTTCATAAAGGGAACTTTCACATTTCATCAAATGCCAGATTTTGCCTCCCATCTACCAACCCCTGCCTGTGTAGAAATCAGTTCAGATATACACTGAGTATGACAGCATACTAAAAGGAGACACTACGTCTCTCTTTGTTGGGTGGAACTGTCTTGTGACTGATTTGCTTTTTGTACAGAGCCCGGTGCTGTCTTCATTTTGTCTAACAAATGGAGCTTCTTACGAAGACTCAAAGTTTACTTTGTGTACCCTGTATGGCTTCAGTTATAGCAATGCTTGAAGGCTCGCACTGTGCACAACGTACCTTCAGTCAGTTCAAGCCTTTCAGTGCTGAACTCTTGCCCGCTCCATCACAAATTTACACCCTCCGTAATTCCCCCGCATTTTATCTTTAACAGTATTTCTATTTCAATATTTATACACCTCTTCAGTTACATGTTCTTTCCTCTCTCTTCCTTTGGTCTTCTCAAGCTGCTGTTCTGCTTCTGAAAAAACGAACTTCAAGTATTCTTTTGTTCCATGTATGGTTTTTGTACAGTTGGTTTTTAGGCTGCTGTGGCAGAAAGTCCCCCAGGAGGGACTGATAAACTCTATTGTGAAAATGTCATTGTCTTAGGGGAAAGATGTGGAGGGGGAACCAAGAAAAGAGAATAAATTGAAATTTATGGGGCTGATTTGACCATTAAAATTCAGGGCAAATGCCTTTTTTTTTTTTTCCTAATTGACGCTGCAAAGCCAGGGATGAAAACACATCATGAGACATTCTACTTCTAATAGTATCCTGTTAATAGCTTTCCCCTTTATAGCTAAAAAGCAGGACTTGGTAGAAGACGAATATGTGAGCTTGCTCCAAGCATTCTCTGTCTTTCTTGGTCCCCTGTGTTTGAGTGAGCCTGTACCTGGCTACTGTTCCCAGCTCCGTACTTCTGTAATCTGAGAGAGGCCTCCTATTAGCAGATTTAAGGATTAAGTGTTGGTGCAGTCCCCTGGAATGACCTCTGGTAGTAGGACAGAGCTGTGCGTTTCCCTTCTGTAGATGTCCTCCTAAATATTTCACTTTGGGGAAAAGAGATCTCAGTTTCTGTGGTTTACTTGAAATGAAACAGTGCTGGGCTTTGTGCTGTAATTTGGATGGCTGTTAGTGAAATCCAAAAGATGCCAGACTTGATGAGACACTTCGGAAGATGTCTTATGTCCCGCTGCTACTAATCTGCCGGTTGTCTGGTGTGAACCCAGCTGAGCAGGGTACAGTTGTGCTTTTGCTCTGAGACCGCTACTTACAGTGCTCAAAAAATTGCACAAGATGGAGAGAGATAAATGTCTTACAGCAACACACCAATACCTCTGTCTTTCAGATGTGCTGTCACCCTGTGTTTCTGAGGTTCCCCTTAAAATGACTCATTTCATTTGTAATGAATCTAATTTAGTACCGCACATCTTTTGGACAAATGGGCTTAGGTGGAGCACGGATATTTCTGTTGCACGGTAGCCTGTGACTCGTTTCCAGTCTTGGCTAGTTCTATACAGATGACAGTTTCTCAGGAACTAGAAGGAAACCATTCTTTTGTTTTGTTCTGAAGAGAAACTAAATCATTCAAGGTGAATCCTAAAATAAGGAAATCTGAAATCCTAGTGACTTCTTCCTCTGCGCTCAAATTTAGGATGATTGTTTTTGTGGACACAAGAAGCAAGGCATTAGTTAATACTGATAATGTAACGAAGGGGACAGGCTCAATTTTAGTTCGTTGCTTACTGTCTTAATCTTATGACAATGAGACATTAGTAACTTTTTCATAAATTCTGTGCTGTTTCTGAATTTTCTTCACCAGGCTTATAGTAATCATGGTTCCAAAGGAGCATAAGGGAAATTTTTACTGTAAAACATAAACACTGTAATTGCGTTTCTGTAATTCCTCTGTTTGAAATTTCTTGTACCAATCCAGTTACTTTTATATATATATATATGATTCGATACACTGGATTCTCAGTGTTTTGACCATTGAAATTAAGTTTTTGCTTTGTAAAAGGTAACTGACAACTGGAACATTTGTGCTTTTTGAGACTCGGCTTCGAATCGCTTGAATTTCAGAGTTAAATGTTCTTTTCACAGGAAAAAACCCCAACTTTTAAACCTATGTATTGCATTTTCTCAAATATATTTTGAATGTGTACAAACACTGATGTTCATGAAAACAGCTTAATCTACATCCATATAAAGTTTTAAATTCAAATATGTAATGTATTCAAATACATAAGTATTGTGACAGTACTTAAAAATGCTTTTTTGCATGCTAGGAATCAGTCAAATGTGAGAAGAATGCACACTGCTGTGAAGCTCAACGGAGTAGTACTTAATAAATCACAGCACGCTCAACTAGTTCTCCTGAATATGCCTGGACCCCCTAAAAACAGAAAAGGGGATGAAAACTGTATCCTCTACTAGATCACTTCCATTTTGCTTGAAATTGGGAGTTTGGGTTTTGTGATTGTGCCACTGTCTACTTTGTCAGGATAGCCTTTGGTAAGCATGTTTGACTTTCAGAAAAAAGACTTGATTCTGTAGAGTTTGAAGAAATGTTGATAGTGGTGAGGTGTTCTTAGTGAATTGATCTAAAGCATTATTCAGTTTTGAAGTTATTTTAAAATCTGGCTTTATCTTTACTGTAGGTGAGTAGGGAAGAACTAGATGTTTGCCCCAAATTAGGCCTCACTTCCACTTGAGCAAGCAGGTGGGTTACATAATGGGACAGTAAAGGGAAAACTCACTGATAAAATTGAACTTGATATTTGCATTATATGACAGACTTTTTGAGAGATTGGTGGCTATTTTGTTCCTTTTCTGAATAAATTCCTTGACCTAATGGTATTTCAGACATGGAGTTTTTAGAAGTTCTTACAGAAGGTCTGGATAGAGTTCTTCTGGTCCGAGGCAGTGGACGTGAAGTAATCACCATTTATTCTTGACCTGTTTGCACATTTTCTCCAACAAAGCCCCCTTTCCTGGAAGAAGACAAAAAAAAAAAAAAAGCCCACCTCCCCCCCAAAAAACCCTCAAGAAGTTATTTGCCATAAATTGAGCAGTTTCATCAAGAATGCTAGTGCATTGAAAATCACCTGTGAGCTCAATCTTCTGATGTGTTTTTTCTATTAAAAATTTATATTTAAATTATATTTTAAGATTTATTTAGAAAATGTCTGTAGTGAATTAAATGGTGGATGGGTTAGGATATTTATACATAGCATATTCTGACACTTGTTAAACTGTGGTGAAACACAAAAGAAATGGTAATACAATGGTGGTTTTAAACATAGAAATGTCAGCAACTTTTATTTGGGTGCAGAACAAAGATGAAAAATATCAAAAGGGAAAGATTTTAGGAAGAGTTGGCTTCCTCCCTCACCGAAATGTTGCATGTGTTGCTTTTGTTTTGATTAGTCCTGGTTCAGGAAACTTCTTTCACAACTGTCTACAACCACCCAGATTTATGATGTGCATAAAGTGTTTCCCTGAAGTTCATGATTTGCCACACTCATTTTTAAATTCCTCTATTTAAAATATTTTGTCAGGTAGCTGAGCCCTCCAGATGACAGTAATAGTAAATTGACAAGCTGTGTGGTCTGGTTTTGTTCTGGTTTGTGTTTTTTTTATGAGCTACTAGCAGTTATAGTATATTGCACAATTATACCAATGAAACCTAGGAGTATCCAACTCCTAGGAAGGCTCTGATGCAGTAACTCCACCTGGTTGCAAATATAATTGTAACAATGGATAAACCACAGCAAGTTGGTTAGAGTGCAGTGTCTTGTTTTCAAATATGTATATTTTGAAAATGTTGTATGTAGGTTCTGCTGTTTAAAATAAAATCTGCTTTTCTGAACTGAATGAGCTCTTAAGTTTGTGTTTCTTCATTTGAAACTGTTGAACGCTTTACTCAGTAGAAACTTTGTGCTTCTGAGAACTTCGCCCCTTTTCAGAGTGAATATTGGTTAAGATCTAAAGTGTTTGTGCAGTATCAGAAGATTGTTCTTCTTTAGTTTAAAAAGAATGATTTTACTAAAACATAATCAATATCTCCCTTGCTCAGACTGGAGCAGCAGTGATGCAGGGCTCAAATACATGCCGGGGCTCCAGGCCAGTACTTATATCATGGTTCTCTGGGGCAAAGCAAAATAAAGTTATAAACAGCGAAAGCCGAAAGCAGCCATTACCAATCCCTGTCCTTCAATGCACAGCAACAAAGGGAACATAGAAAGATAATCAGCTGCCCCAGTGAACTTCAGATGCGTCTCAAGCACTGCTGGGGCAGAGCCTGCCCCCGCCAGCCTCGCCTCTGCCACCCTCAGTGCCGCCACTGCTGCCACCGCCCCAGCGCTCACTGTCACAAGGAGCCCAGCAGCCCCCAGACACCTGCATAGGTGTGTGTGTAAATATACACCCATGTATATACCTGCGTGCGTAGGGGTGCCATATATGCAACTTGGCAGCTGCATCTCCAGTTTCCCTGTTACTCAGTTTAACAAGATTCTGTAAAACATGGAAGTGAAGCACCAAAATCCAAGATCTTTCCCCCGAGTCCTTGAAAACAGTCCCAGCATCTCCTACAGATCTTCAGGTCTCTAAACGTTCTTCATTTGCCCCACAAGTGTCTACAACACAGATGAAACAAGAGGCAAAAGCCATGATGGCCCAATCCCCAAGCAGCCTCTCCCTGCACCCGCTTCTTTCCAGCATTCTGTTCACAGGAGGCTGGGAATATCATCTTCAAAACACCTTGACATTTGGCAAAGCCTTTCTGATGCAGCCTTTGCCCAGAGTTTCACAGCACAGAATACAAAAAAGGGAAGTTCCATCAGTTCACTCCTTGGACATCCATTGCACAGTAACCAAGAAATAATTAAAATAATGTTTAAAGGTTAATAACTGTGAGTTTATTACCAGAGAAGACTTAGAGATGCAACAAAAATTAACTCAAATGAAAGGATTTTATTTCATTACTCAACCACAAAATTGTGTAGTTGAGCTGTCAGAAAAAGGGAAAAAACCCATGCTATTTAACAAGAAATGTAAAAGTACTAAGTATTTAAAAGTTCTAATGGCGGTGGCTTAAGAGGAATCTTTCCCAACATAAACCTTTTCGCTTCAAATTGTTTCAGTTCTTCAGCTAATAATTCGCTCTTGGGCGTATATAACTTTTCTGATGTCGTGTTGTTTGTGACTCCAGCAGACACAGATGTGATGTTATGTCCAGAGGCAGCGGGAGCCTGCCCAAATAAAGTACCGCTTGAATGTGAGGGAGAAGCTGCTACTGCTGCATTAAAAGCTCCAAAGGCTGTCAGCGGAGCGGTGCTTGAAGAGTTCGCAGCAGCAGAACTGCCGAACCCTGAAAATCCAGACGCTCCAAAACCACTGGTTGTACCCGAAGCTTTAAATGAGAAGGAAGCTGCAGATGGACCTGTCACGTTGCCAAACCCAGCAGGATGGGACACGCCAGGAGAGGACGTCACACCAGAAGAGGAGCTCCCAAAAGCGGGGACGTTGCCGGACGACGCGCTGCCGAGACTGGAACTTGTTTTAAAGGAGAAACTGCTCGCGCTGCTGCTGCTGGTGCTGCTGCTCACAGGAACGCCTGGCGTTATAAAATTTATTTTAAAATGTCAGAATGTGCACACCTGTGACACTAAACCACTGCTGCATTTCAAGAATGCAGAAGAACAACTCAGGAAAATGTTAACTGTTGGTTCTTGATGGAGGAACTTACTCGACAGCCCAAAGCTCGATGTTATCTGTCCTCCAGATCCAAAGGCAGGCACTGTTTGCGGGGCCGTGTTCTTTAATTCAGACAGCTTAAAAAAAGATAAATGCAAATACATAAATTAAAAGTAGGTTCCAAAATAGGGAAATGTCTTTCAAGAGACTTGAAGCAAAAATACAGCTGCCCAGTCCAATTGAACACAACTGAGACTACGTTCGACCCTGATCCCTTTCATCCCAACCGCTCCTGCAGCTATTAACAAAATGAACACAAGGCTGTGCACTGTAAAACACTCCAGAAACACAAATATTACAATTTACAAATTTATGGCTGCCAGTCAATGAGCTGAACATCTCATCCAGCTCTCGTTCTCATCTCTTAGCTCTTTCAGTCAGTGCTTTAGGGCCCTGTCTACGTCATTGCCTCGACTCTGTCTGTTCCCTCACCTTGGCACATCGAGTCTTCTGGGCTAAAGCCCAAATTCCACCTCCTCACCTGCAGCACCAGACATAGCAAAGGCTGTGATCATACCACTGGTCTTACCAAAAATGCAGTCACAGAACAGAACATTGCGGCAGATCCATGAACTGTTCTGACAACCAGAGCTACGCTAAGTGGCCAGTGAATCTAGCCGTTATTTTCATGTCACAGCTATTTAGGTGCAAATAAAACAAAGGCATCAGGAAGAGAAACATTTTACCTTTCATTAACGCTTACCAAAGCGGCTTTTGTTGATTCATTTAAAACTTTCAACTGAAGCAGACGATTCTTCCATTGTGCTGCTAACTGTTGGACAGAATCTAGCTAAAAGCGGGGAGGGAGAAAAGTATGACATTGTTATTGGTGAAGAGTTACTTTAAAAAAAAAATAAAAAGGAATACAGTGGTCTGACAACTAAATTAATTGAAAGAAAAGTTCTAGAATTCAGAAAGAAACTTCATTAAGCCAACAAGACAAGATTTTTGCTTCCTGAAACATCGAGAAGCTGCAATTTTTATTGTTAACACAGAATTCCTTTCCATTCTCTTACTATTGCCCTTAAATCAACTTTTTCACTTCACATAATAAAATTTTTAAAAGTGTCCTGGGGTTTTCTAAATCTAATTTCTATCACTATCTGAAATAGGAAACCAAACCACACACAGAATAAGTAAGTACTAAGTATAAGAGAACAAGCTCTTGAATCCTTGTTTTATTTCTGGCTTGTCCACTTAGGTGCTTGCTCATTCAGCTGAAGCCCAAAGATTTGCGTCAGCTTCTCCTCCATTTTCAGGAAAAACTACCTATTTTCCAAACACTGTAGTTCAGAACACTCTCATTGCAGCATCCTAAAATACTTAGCTTAGCAGAAATTAACTTCCTTAGTTTAAATCAGCCCCTTTAACATGATCCAACAGATGACTGCACACAACATAGACACCACTAACAGT
This sequence comes from Baryphthengus martii, assembly GCA_013396935.1. Lineage (NCBI taxonomy): Eukaryota > Metazoa > Chordata > Aves > Coraciiformes > Momotidae > Baryphthengus > Baryphthengus martii. The sequence goes on along the minus strand of VWZK01013533.1, from coordinate 5,762 downwards.
ACCTGTGCCTGGATGATAAATATGATTAATATATTAAACAAGAAACTGGAAAGTTATTCATTTTCAGGAATTTCGAACCTGAATTTCTTATGTTTATCACCACACCTTATTTGAAGCCTGGCCTAACTGAATTTTTCTGAAAAACTAACGAAGTAAAACATATCCTAAATGCCGGCAGGAGTCATCTGAGTCATCTTTTTGTAAATAAATTCCTTCATTTTTCCAAAGGGTCCTACATCACAAACATCAATAATTCTTTTGTGTTTAGTCACATGCTGAAGATCATGTTCCTTGCCATCAGCTCTTATCCAACAGACTGGAAAATTCAGATTTTGACCCAGTTTAAGGAGAGAAACACATGCTTTGAAAAAGACATGTTGTACTTTACTTAAACATTTTGTGAGAGGACCGGATCGTACAGTTATCATCTATACATCAAGACCTTCATGAACTTGCACTCAGCACTTCAGAGAGGCTACAAACAAATGTTGTGGGGTTTTTTAATAGCCACTCATAGTGCATCATTTAATCGTTTCACTTTTTTTTTTTTCTTCTAATTGAAGGGGTTTTTTAAAAAAAATCTCTCTCCCATCTCTGAAAATGCAATCCTGGTACTTGTAAACGTGTGAAGCAAGAGTGGTGACAACAGCAATTCCTTCTGCAATCCAGAACCAGGGGAAATGGGAAGAGTGCAACGTAGCCTGAATTAGCTCGTACTTGTGTGTATCCAATAGTCTAATTTCTTTGCTGGCACAGCACTGAACTGTGCTAGCTTCCTTGATACTGACAGGAGGAACAATACATATCATTTAGAGAGAGAGATAAAAACGCATATATTATTTTTTTATAAGAAATCTATATACTCCTTTAGAACTATCTGCTGCTTTCAGCAAAAAAGGTAAGTGAAAGAACAAGTTCTAATGAACTAACCCAGCATTCTACCTAAAGCACAATACATGCAGCTGTAACAATCAAGCTGACTAATGACATACACAGTATTAAACATTTGATACAGAATTCAAAAACCTTCTACAAATAATATACAAGAGCAGGGACAAGACTAAAGCAAGGATTGTCTAGGTTTAGAAAGACCATACATGTAACTGAGACTAGCTAAAGGTCTGTTGCCACCACTTTTGTAGGAGCTGATGTGGCCAGACATACAGGCCACCAGTTTTAGAAGCCAGATCTGACCATTTCAGCCTGTTATCTCAGACAGAAACACAAAATCATGGTACAGCACACAGACTAGTAGCTATTTTTGCATTCTATTTGCTCCACTGTAATTTAAATAAATATATTTGGGCATTCTGATATCTCCTAGAGCTGGGTAATGAAATGAGTCCAGAGTTGCCACCCGAAGAACAGAATCAAGCTCTATCTCAAAACATGTTTGCATCGTAAAAAGTCAGCATTTTAAAAATACTTACATAGTTCTGAATGTTATTGCTTGCTCTGCAGGTGCAATACTCCAGATGCAACTCTTCTGGAGAGAAATCTGGAAAGCCTGTAAGGAGAGAAATAATAAAAAACTCCATGAAAATCTAGTAATGCTTCCAATTGCTCTCTATTAGTTATGAAGATAGGGGCCTTAGTACATTATCTGTAAGTCAGCTACAGATGGTGACACAAAAAAGGATTCATTAGAGAACTTCAAAGAGGTGAATGTCCAAAATGAATTTGCTATAATCCAATATTCCTTTCTGTTGCATCACAAGGCGGGTATCACCTTGCAATTGGTTCCACAGAGGTACAACAGTGTGGACAAGTGTAAGAAACGCCCTAAACAGCAGCACTACAGAGCAACATCGAAAACATTACCTACCTGAGACATTTGGCTTTCCTTTCATCGGTGAATAAGATGAAAACATCCATTGTCCTGAAGATTCCCAAATTTCCATGTCTTTCACCACACCTTCCCTAGAAAACAAAACAAAAACCACAGATGAAGATGAGATTACATGGTCAAAACAAAACCATCAAAAGCAATTGGACTATAACTTACAGAAGCCTCTCCTCTTCATCTTTGTAGCCACCGGCATTATTTGGACTGCTCAGTAACGCAGAGAATCTGTTCTGTGAAAAGTCTGCACTTCTGCTGCTGCCTGACGATCCAAAATCAGAGGAGCCGAAGAATCCTCTTTCGTGATCTCTGCTGCCACCCCACGTAGTAGACTTAAAGGTCGATGGCTGGATAACATTAGTGTATCTCTGGTTAGCAGTACCCCATGCTCCTCCTCCTCCTCCTCCTCTGCTTGTACCTTCATTGGAAAAAAAAAAAAAATCCAACAAACCAAGTTACCTTGATTATTTAGTAAGCTTAACCTGGTGAGCTATGCAGGGTAGTTTTGGAATCAGAGATGAATTCTGAACCCCTCCACACATCACCATGCTGACAACAACTCGTTGGCACTGCAGAAAATAGCCTTTTTCAGTTTTGCAACTACCCAAGAAGAAAACAAGTAAAATTTAACTCACGATACATCTACATCACGGGGGTGCTGCCGACATAGCTATAGCAGAGGCTCTGTGCCATAGCAGAGACCGCTCAAATTCACTTTTAAGACCTCGGACACCTCTGTGAATGTTCCAGGGAAACCCCGACCCTCCTTGAGGTATAACAAAAGATAAGCCACTGCTGCCGCGTTACTGTCCTGCTGTAGCTGTCCCTGCCTGCTCCCTATCACGGCCTCTGCGCACTGAAAGCATCCAACGACCCACATCCAACTACTTCCAAAGGCACCACCCCCAAGTTCTTGAAACCTGCTCGCTGCCCTTCCCGTCAAGGCTTCCAGGGCTATTTGGCCGATTTCTGTCCCTGTGGCAGACCCCGCGGCGCCTCCGCCAGGGCCCCGCTCCCCAACTACCACAGCAGACGCTACCGCCGACAGCCCGAGGCAGGCGGCTCGGCAGCGGGACCGCTTTGCTCGGAAGCTCCCGCT
>VWZK01013532.1:0-30232 GCA_013396935.1 Baryphthengus martii | reverse complement strand
CATGTGTGGGACAAGATTCTGGTCCCACAGATGCACATCCCATCTTTACAGCAGCAATGGGATGCCTTTTTTTTTTGTTTGGGAGAATGCAAAATTGTTATGCTGCTATCTTGAGAGCTCCTTGCATGGAAGGAAATGCATATCATCCAGACAGAGGTAGTATTTGAGCAGAGGGCAGTAACTTACCCCTGTGGGTGAGTTCTGCATGTATTCTTCTCTTTCCTAGACAATCAAGTGGCAGAAAGAAATGTGCTGTACTGAGACTACCTGTGGGGAGCGAGATGCACCATCTGTCCTGGCACTAACTAGGGTGTGCCTCAGTAGAGCAGCACAAACTAGAGACTAACTTCAAAATAGCTCAGTGTCCTCTAAAATCCCACTTGCCCTCTCAGGATGTCCACTGTGTAGGATGGAGGTTCACCGAGCTCCACCTAATGACATCAAGTATCTGTTCTAAAAAGTCATCTCTCGGGAGACAAGTGGAATTGCAAATGCAAACAATTATTATTAAATGCAAAGAAAGGTAAAACTGCTAAGCTGGTTGCTTGCCTCTTGTCACTGTAAATCAGGACGAGCTCCACTATAACAAGGAGAGCCAGACAAATACAAACCAGAATCCACCCCAGCTTCTCTGCGTTGCTAAAGCCACGTCACGTCAGAGAGCAAACTCGCCAGGGAGACAACACAGACCAGCAGATGCAGTGTCATCTCGGTTGTGAAAAGCAAGCCGATCTCTGCCTTTTCAAAGAACAAACCACCATGTTGTCATTGCTGCCTTTTGATGCATATTTAACAACCATATGTTTTACTGAGTTAACCAAGCAAGCTAGACAGATTTTTACTTGGACATGAAGTGTCCGTGCAAAAAGCTGTTTTGCTCAGACTCCTCAGAGATATTTCTGTGTCTAACAGCACTGTGCAGCTGGCTCATTTCAAAGATTTCCTTCTGAATTGTTTCTTGACTGTTTAACTGGGTGTCTTCTCTCAGCTTGGTGTGTTGACCCCCTTCCCATTAGCTTTGCATCTGTGGATCAGAAGCATCAGAGTCCACAGGACATTCCCCTCAGGTCAGGGGACAAAAAAGAAGGGAGAAAGAAACCCCAGGACATTATCCCCAAAATATTCCTGAGGTGAATTCAGGCTTCAAGTCACAGGTGATGGAATTCCACTCTTCTTACCTTTCTTAATGTCTCTTTTCCCAAATGGTATCAGCGCTGTTCGTGCAACTTTATTTGCTGTCCTTGTGCCAGCATTATCTCTTCCTCTCAGATTGAGAAGGTAACATGACTGATCACCACCAAACACAGGGACAGCTGCTCCCTCTCATTATCTTTGGTGCCTGTGTCTCCTGGGAGACTAGGGCATCATCGCAGTATACGGGTGTCGTCATGGAGTCTGGAGATATCTGAGGGCAAAGGTGCTCACCCACTGCATCCTCCGTGTGAGGGATAAACATCTCCATGACCTGCAGCATTTGGATGTTCCTCTCCAGTCCTGTAGGCCAAGGACAGCCCATGTCCTCACTGCTTTGGCAGGTGCTCAGAGAGTCCTGCTTCACCTGCTTCTTCAGAGCCAAGGTGTTGAAGAAGACTTGGCAATGAAGATCAACCTTCTTTTAGTGAACTGATGCAAGCCGGGTTAGTTAGATACTCCATCCTAGAGGCACAAGGGAAGCTTCTGTTTCTGCTTGGCCAGTCTATGGTCAGCCAGTAGACATGCTGATGTTCTCTTTGCCTTCATCTTCAAGACCTGATTATCTTCCACTCTTCTACACAGCACAATTGCATGGTCTGGAGAAAACAATTAATGCTGTTGTGTCCTTACTGAAAGCTACTGCCACTTAGCTGCTACTGTGAGACAGCAGAGGACAAAACGCCTTTCAGTAGAAGTATATCTCAATTGTGCAAAAAGGTTCACAGGATTTTTACCTCCATAAAAACTAGGCTGTACCAGCATATGGAGAGCAGGTATCATAGCAAAGAGCTGTCTAACCAGCTCCCACTGTTACTAATGTCTGTAGGATTCCTTACAGATCTTCAATGCTTATAACTCATTGAAGTATCTGTTCTCGTTATTTAGATACTCATATACACAGCTATGTGTTGTCTTTTAATTTAAACACTTTTTTGGTGACTCTATAGGAACATCTATTACCTAATAGTCACAGGAGCTCTATGAGAAGAGCTGTCTTTGTTGTACAAGGCAGCCAGCAGAGATAAAGAACAACTAAGTGGATTAATTGTGAATTTGCGTCAGATTCAGGAAGAACATGGAGAAGTAATGACTCCCAGGCCTCTGTTTTCTACTCTTAAAACAGTCGCCTGTAAAGGGTATGGTGTGTAGCTCTCCTTAGAGTCAGTGATCTTTAAAGAGATCGTTTGATCTGTGCTGGCAAGAAGTAAATGCGTGTAACTTCTCCAAGCACTATTTGCAGAATTGCTAGTACATCACACGGATGCATTGCAGTATTATTTCTGCCTTATGACCACATGATGTTAAAATATCCACTCTTTTAGGGACGGAACACTGAATCATTCAGTGTCACAACTGAACAACCTACACCTTGTAATAGCCAGTGTGTTTTAGGAACTGTGATCATGAACACTGTTAGAAAGTGGGACATGAAAGGGTTCACCTTTTGCCCCAGAACTGGAGCCAAGCCTTTTTGAAGCTCAGAACTGAGTTCTTTAGATTTCATTTTCTCCTCAAGGCTCTGTGGAAGTCCAGGAACGGATTAGCTGGCATTCTTTAGAATAGCCTATTTTTTATAATATTTATATCCCAGATAGAAATGAATTTTCAGTAAGGCAAAGTGGTGAGCTCGTGATAAGATAGAATTTGATACGCTATAAATCATTACAGTCCCACTGAAATCTTCAGTGATACTTCATTACGTTTTTTTTCTAAGCATGTGGACTGCACCATCCTAATTTTTCTCCACCACAAGCATAAGGGAACATCGTTAATTATCTGAAGAACAACAGACAGACCATGAATGGGATGATGCAGTAGGAGACTCCTGTGAAAGAACATTTATTTGATCAGATGCCAAAAGTGTTCATCATACAAAGGATACAGAGAAACCTCTATTTCTTGCCTAAATATAGATAGTAATGTCTGTTTTACAGACATTTATGTATATAGGTTATATTTAAAGACACACACAAATAAATATGTATCTCTGAATCCAATGCACGAGCTACTGATTCTGATTGCACACGGGCTGTCATCTGCTGGATTTCAAATGCTATACATGATATCACATTTTTTTTTTTTCCCAGCGCTTCCCTGACTCTCTGTTCCTCTAGAGCTTCTCTCTGAAGTGGCTTTCATCTCATACTTGTGTCCTCTTCGGGTTATTGGACATATCGTACCTCTTTAGAACCAAGTATGTGATATAGGACACGACTTACACCCTTGCTTGTGAGTTACATTCACAGAAATTGTATGGAAGCTCTGATAAACTAAAAGATTTTGACGAGTCTTTTGTACTAGGAATATGATGACACTACACCCAAAAATCTCATTTTCTGCGGCCCGATGTGTCTATAATGTGTCAATCCATTTGTCTTCACTGTAAGACTAGAAAGCCCTGTTTGCAATCTCCTGCTCTGCGACGTGCTGTTGGAACTACACTGAAGCAAAATTAGGATATTTCAGCACATGTGCTGAAGGGAAGGAACACAGTGGCATTGCTCATCCAAATACTCCCTCTGTCACTGAAGTCATCTCTTGAGAAAATAGTGCTTCTGCCACTTCTGGCTGTTCTCTTGGCTGAAACAAAGTAAGGAGCATTTTAAGCCACTGCTGCCACTTCTCTTCCTCCTCCAGCACAGGAAGTAGTCCTTCTCTTGCCATCAGCAGCTGTGAACATTGGTAGAAGGAACTTACCTAGGGATGTGTCCTTTTTTGGTTGACTTTTCTCACCTGCCCTCACTGCTGAAGCACTTAACATTTACCATACTGCACACAGAGATCTGTTTCTGGTGGGATACATTTTCATCCTGCTACCTCAGTGCGGAAGCAGTTCACACAGATTCATCCTGCATTTCCCTAAAACATCAGCCATGGTGAAGGTGACAGAAAACAAAAGCATGTACACTGGCAACAGAAACAGCAGCTTGTAAGACACGAAGGAGAGCAGAGGTTTGTCTACGTTGTGAGTTTCTGCCATCCTGATAGCGATGCTGAATTCAGGGGTCCTGGGGTGGTGGAGTTCAGGCTTGAATTTTGTGGGTCCTCCCAGTTAACGTTCACATATGCAGAATCACCTTGACTTTTGGGATGATGTGATCCCCTAGCAATTGGATACCTCTCCAAGGACGTGAATCCTGAGCCAGCATCAAGAACTACATGTTATAAAGGTATTAAGGACCGGTTCTAACAGGTAAAAAAAATCCCCCAACTCCAAAAAGTCGATAAAGGCTTCTTTTCTTAAGACAACGTGATGTCTTAGCATGCTCCTCGTCTGCCCTCTTTGCTCTCTACTAGATTCTTGACATTGATTTCATAGTCTTCCCCACAGATTTTGCTGCTCCTCTATTCACTACACCTCTCAGCCTCTCCTGAGGCACAGCACCACATCTAATGCCCTCACATGGTGTTCGTGTGATCACCACATGTACGTGTTCAACACCTTCATGCTGACTCTCTCAGTTTTTACTCCTTTTCAAGCCACCTGCACATGACCACCTTCTTTACAGAGTGAAAGGGAAGAATACGGGGTAGGCTGCATACCCAACAACCCACCAATGCTTAGAGAGGAGCTGGGAGTGAAGATGTGTGCCTGTGTGGTGGGCTTCTCCACACCTCCTTTGCATGAGGGATTTGCTGCTAGAGATTCCAGGACCAGCCAGCTCTAGCTCATGTTTGGATTTCTCTCCCAGTGCTGGTTTTCTGCATGGCTTCTTTGTGCTTATTGTGTTCTTGTGTGTGGGAAGGGAGGGGAAACTGAAAAGGTAAACATTCTTTGGATGGATGAAATGGAGACCTATCATTCTTGGTCTTCCAAAATATCTGGTTACTTCGTGGTCACTGTGATGAGTCCAGCTGATCATTACAGTAAGCTATTGCTGGCTTACTACCAGCAAGATACCCTAGGTTTGTCCTAGCTCTCAGTAGGTGTTGGCTCATGTCCCCAAATCCCTGTTATGAGGTTCTTTTGCTGGTTTCTCTGAGTGGTGGCTCATTAGCAAAGCCAAAGGTGGAAATTTGAATGGGAAGAGAGACCTGGTCTCATTTTTGGTGTGGAGGCCAGACAAGGAGAACATGTGCAGCACAGTGACATTGCAGGTGACTTGTACGGCATCTGTGGTCCGCATGTTTGTACAGGAGCAGGTCTTCTGTGGTCTGGTGTCATTCACATGGCTGTGTGGCCACCTTTAAAAAGAAAGAGTTTCTGGTATTTTGTTGTGGTTTTGGTTTTTTGTTTGTTTGGTTTTTTTTTTCTCTGGTTCTGGGAATTATTAAAGCAATATAAATACCCTGCGTGACCTGCCAGAGGTTGTTCACTTGTCCTTCGTTCACCCCAGCTGTTTTTAAGCAGTGTTTTTAACTGCAAAAGGTACTGCCGCAGATAGCTTTGTACCTGGGAACAACAGGCTTTTGGGGAACAGCACTTGCTCTCACAGTGTGATGTTCAGGGACTGAAAAGGCCCAAGTGCATTGCTGTGGGGAATCTGACCCTCAGGAAGGGCTTACAGGGATATCCTGACTGCTGCAGCGGTCTGGGTTTGAAGTGGAAAGTGAGAAACCTCTGCCAGGGCCCTTGCTGTTTTCATACAGTGGTTGCTGTATGGCATATGATGGGTTGGGGCTGTAATTCCTTCAGCCCTGAGGCTGAAGGAGCATCTGTGAAGGTTACCAGATTAGCAATTGGTTCCCCTCCATTTTCCTTTCAAATTTTTTTCCCTTGAGATCATGCTACATTTTGCTTTGTGCCTGGCTCTTCCCCTTAATTAGTCTAGTTGGATCATTAGATTAATGCTGAGAAACAAAGGAAATCCTTTCTTTCGCTGGTGCCAGCTGCCTCCTCATACCCAGCCCTGAAAATGGGAACAACATCATTCATCCCCCTCCTGCTGGAAAAAAAAAAAGTGTTATATAGTTGTCTATAAGGAAGGGAAAAGTGATGATAAACTAGCAAACACTTCAAAAAAAGGGAGGGAGTTAGTAACTTCGGTGCTATTAGTTATTAGCAATAGATTATTAGTAATAGATTATTAGTAACAAACGCAGGGTTATTAGTAATAATCAAGGTTGTTAGTAATAAATGCAGCACGTATTTCTGGCCAATGAAGGCCAATGTTTTCAAGAGACTGAGACTGCCCGTTTAGAGAAATAACTTGTGGCTATGGAGTTTGTCTTTCCAGACAGATGGACATCACAGCAGATGCTGTGATTATCTAACACAAGCACTGCTCTCATGATGTCTCTTCTTGAAAAAAATGGAAGTTTAAATTATGACTAACGTAGGGTCTGGTCAAGCTCCTGCAAACTCAACAGAGATACAGAGCCCTGTAAAAATATATTTTTGACTACAGTGTGGATTTTTGCTGTCTGTGGAGACAGCCTAGAATTTGAGAGGTCTAACAGATCCTAATTATTCAAAAATAACTTATTTCTGTTTGTAAACCAGATGGCTTGACAAAAATGAGGATGATGGTCAGATCGTCCGAGAATTAGTGCCTGCTGGGGAATCACCAATGCTAAAAAGTGAGTTTAGTTTGGAAAGAGAATAGCCTGGGTGTATGCACGTATTTAATTGCTTCATTCTACTTAATAATTCATGTCAGTTCACAGCAAATCTGTTGGGTTTCTTTTGCCATTCTTACGCAAGAAGCTGCAGGAGGTCACTTGGGGGGAAATACCTCTGGCCCTTAAATCCTAGTTTATGAATGTGATTGATTTGCATAAAAGAGAATAATTGCAACATTGCTTGTGTAGAAAGAAACTTAGATTTTTAATGGCATGGTTTGCTTAAGAATTGCTTTCTTGTATAGGTTTCTCTGAAGGATTTTGAATTGTCACTGGTTTAGTAGAGTAAATTCTGTTGAGTAACATTATGTTCCCAAAAGAAAATCACCAAAAAGATTACATTGCCCTTTTCTGGAGAACCAGGGTTCCAATACTACAATTTTCTTTGGAAAGCAGCACTTACAGAGCTCAAATTGAGTTGCTTTTCATTTCATTTTAGAGAAAGGCAAGGCTATTGAATTAAATCGTAAGTATAAAAAACGTGAAATCACCTCACTTCCCTAAAATAATTGTTATGGTCTGGTGATCTTCTAACAGTAAGAGGGAGGAGTACAGCATTTTTTTTCTGTTTATTAGTGTGACTGTTGCATCTCTTATGTTTTGGTGTATAACTCCAAGGTATGACAGCTCATTCAGTGTGGCCCTAAGATGCTGGATGGGTGAATGAAGCAGCAGAGTCCTTTCAGTGTCTGCAGCTGGAGCCCTCCTCCTCTGTGTCTGTTTGAAGCCAATTGCCCAGCTGAGCACTGGAAATGCCACTCATGTGTCCGTGTTTTGTACGTTGATCTCACTTTAGATGTCAGTTATCACATCAGCGTGAAGACAGGAGATATCCCAGGTGCCAGCTCAGACTCCAAAGTTTTCATCAAACTCTACGGTGAAAAAGCAGACACCAGCAAAGAGCCTCTCTTAGTCTCTGATAATGATCTAGGCAATTATTTTGAGCGCGGCCGAGTGGATGAATTTACTCTAGATACGATGGATATCGGGAAGGTAAGAATTAATTGCAGGTTGCTTCGTGCAAGTGTCTGAATCCAGAATCAATATAACACTCAGGACTGAATGCGATGTAAGAATCTCTGACCTTTAGATTGGAAATTAATAAATACATTTTGCATAGACTCTCATCAGCAGTCTAGCTTACATTCTGGTATGTTAAGCCTGTAGTGAAGTGTAAGTTATATAATATAGTTAAATAAATAAGTTTTAAGCTTATAGTTAAATACATATTTGAATTATTTAAATGGACACAATGGAAAAACGGGTTCCAGGGGAAGGAGATTTTTACATATTAAGCAAATTTTGTTGTGTTGAGTTTTTTTTCTGCCTTTTTGGGTTTTGTGTGCTTTTTTAAAGATCAACCGAATACTGATTGGACATGATAACGTGGGTCTCCGATCTGGCTGGTTCCTGGCCAGTGTCCAGATCACGGTTCCAGTCCAGGGAAGGCAGTACATGTTCCCCTGCAACCGATGGCTCGACAAAGATGAAGCTGATGGCAGGGTGGAAGTGGAGGTCTACCCGAGTGAGATTGTGCCTATTGAGAAATGTGAGGGGGAAAAAAGCATTGAGAAATGCATGGGTTTTTATAGCTAGGGCTAAAATTTGATCAGTAACGTTTTTAAGGACAAGGTTAGATACCAAATCCAAAAAGTTCCCCCTACCAAAGAGCTTATGTTGGTGAGGAAATTAAATTATTCTGCTCATTTTGTTTTCTGAAATAGTTGGAAAAACATTGCTGAGGTTTCCATCTCCATTTTTTGAGATCCTATTAAAAATTTATGTCCTGGGCAGCACAAGGCGCTGTGTTTCTTCATTACAGTATCAGTGGGCTCTGCTTTTTTCACATTTACCTGCCTCACTGACTCAGTCCCGCTCCAGTACACATCCTGTCCTGCCCGTGTTACCCCATCGTCTGGAAGAGAAAAGCTGTTTGATAAATAAGTACCAAATCTCTACTATCTATTTGGCTTTTTTTCAGTAGATTTGGGGATTTTTTTCAGGCTATGATTAAAATCTGCCTTGAGATCCTGAGAAAAGATATATTTTTCCTCTGCTCTGTGACCTCCCTCCCTTGTATTATAATAAGGAGATCATTTAACCACTCTGTAATTATTACTCAAAAGAAATTTAAGGCCCTGTTTTGCACTTTTCTGTCTCTGGTTTAATATTTTGAAAAGGAAAACTATTAGGTTAGTGAAGAGCTGTGCTATCTCACTTTTGATTCAGATAAGAGCAAATTGGTCAGCTAGGTGGTCATTTGTTAGGAAAAGATAATTTAAATTTGAACCTGAGCCCTCGGGAAGGCTGTTGTCTGAACTTCTCTCCTGATTTAATTGCTTTATTTTTGGACTAGTGATAAACTATGAGGTGTCTGTAGTTACTGGAGATGTGCGGGCCGCAGGCACCAATGCCAAAGTGTTCATGCAGATTTACGGCGAGACTGGCAAAACTGAATTGATCATCTTAGAAAACAGATCGAACAACTTTGAACGGGGAGCCACAGATATCTTCAAGGTACGATGAAGGCAGTCAATGCTGCTTCTATGAGGGCAAAGAAATGATCAGCCAGAATGGAGACATCAACAGAATGCTTGGCCCAATAATTGACTTTTTTAACAGAATTGCCACATCTATTGGGATTTGCTGTCCTCTATCCGTATTCTGATGAGGTTCTCTATTTCCTTTGGAAAGTTTTATGTTTTGTGGAGTGACTTTCATCTTCTGAGGCACTGGTAGCAAAGGTGTCATGGAAGGATACATTCTAACAACAATACTTGTATACCTTTACTTTCAAAAGAATATCTCAAAAAACTTTAAACTTATATTTTGGGCCTGACTGCATGTTATTGTCTCTCTTCTCTTTATCTAGTTGGGAAAAACATAATCCCATAGGGAATATAAGGAATCCTGGCTTTGCTTATTGTTCTACATGTCTTTAACCACAGGTACATGTTGTCAACCCAACCATGCAGAGGTTTGCTCATCCTCTCCTGGGTGGGGCCTGGCTATGTCAGACCATTGCCCTTTTCTGGCTTGGTTGCTTGCTTGGATTTTCCTAGGGGAAAGGAATGGTCTTAGTTCTTTCCCCAATGTGGGGTTAGAACAAGAACAAGATGTACTGTCAGGGCATTTCAGAGCCACATCCTTCTGTGTTGAAGTAACCTCAGGAGACGTCAACATCTGGACAGTAAAGAAGAGAGCCCAGATAGAAGCAGGATTTAAGGCACATCTGTTGTATGTGCACAAAGCATGAGGCTCACCACGGTGGTTCATAGGTCTCCTTGTAACTTTGCAGTTCCACAGAGCTGGGATTCGTCTCGTCATGGCTAAGCAACTTCTTGGAGCTGGTCATGGAAGCTCCCCTGAGTTGTCAAGACTGAACTATCGTTCTCATTGTCTCTAGCCAAATGAAGGTGCCTTTACCCACAGATTTACCACAGTTCTGTAATGTGTATTGTTAAGATCAGTGCACCTCCTCCTGCCTCAGTTTCCTGCTTTACAGAGCAGAGTTAGTGAAGCTTATTCATTTTCAATGAGTTCTTTGGGATTTAAGATGACTAGCACCTTATGAATGCTTGTTTTTTTAAGACTCTCTATAATTTTAACGTTAGGTTTCTCTGATTTTAAAGGAAATAAGCTTTCCAAAATTCATGAGTGAAAACAGAGAGCCAATATCAGGTTTATAATAAAGCTGTATGTATACTGTTCAGTTTATATAGCCTACTTATATCCTCTCTCACATGTTTATTGTGAGAATTTAAAGTTCTGCCCATTTTCTGTGATTTTTTTTATAAGCACACAAGGCAGAAGCTCAGAAGCATTAATAGACAGATCTTCTTTCATTATATGAATATTTACAGAAAGATGTTGGCAAGACAAGGATTCTGTGATCTATATACTAATAGGAAATCCCATCAGTTATAGACAGGACATGCAGGATGATCTAAGGGTAAAGCAGTGTAAGGAAAGACACATTCTGTATGCCAGGACAGCTGGATTAATTTTAGTTTTCTGGTAAGCATCTCATGTGCAATTGATTTTGTTTTAATCTACTATAGAAAAAAATCCTTCCGGACTAAAACCTTATATGCCTAGTTGCCAGATTTCAGCCTGAAGCAAATGTTTGCAGGTTTTATAACATAAACACTGCCTAACAGCATAAGCAATCATCAGGAACAAGTCACCGGTTCTTGAAGGACTGCATGGAGTAAAATCTTCTACCCAATTTTGTTAGGCGGTAATCCGCACAAATAATCTAAACCAACAAGGTTTTGTATCTGTTGTATTGACTAGAGAGATGCAGTCTCTACTACTGCATGCAGTCTTCTGTTACTGATGCACTGTAATCAATAATGATTGTGCCCTCTCTGCACAGTAGCGAAGTGAGAAAATACTTTTCTAGTTTTCCAGATGAGCAGGAGAAGGGCAGTTCAAGCCCATGGTCTATGTCAGCTTACACGAGTCCAAGTTTACTCCCTTTTTGCTGTGACAATATTGCTTCTTGCTTGGTTTGTGTCTCACGCTTAGTATTAAATGTATCTTCTTATTCTTTGAAAAAATACCTCGGGCACTGAGAATCTGCAAAGAAGAAATAGTGTATTTTGACATATTCCCCTTTAATGGCACCTTTAGTAGAAACAATACTGGTGAGGAGAGCAATGGAGAAGTAGTGAGCCCAGTAAACTTGGACTCAGTGCCTGTCCTCACCATGGTTGCTCTGAATATCTTCAGCTCAGTCTGCTCAGATGACATTTAGTAATAGAAAGTATAAAAGAATAAAACAGGAAGGAAAAAATAAAGGCAAACTTGTATTAAAAATTGATTCTGTCCTTGCTTAGACATTTTGGGTGATAGAGGCGATGCTCCTCATTTTTAAGAAAACACTTTATGAAGTTAAGATGTCTTATATCCTCCTGGGTGCTAACTTTTCCTTGGTGGCAGAGAGAGGCTGCAGATGTTGGCAAGATTTATAAGATTCGGATAGGCCATGACGGGAAAGGCATTGGGGATGGATGGTTCCTGGAAAGCATCACGCTGAAGCGGCTTGCCACGAAGTCACAGGAATTTGACAAAAAGAAGAAGAAGAAAAAGAAACAGTCTGATGAGGAGGAAGAAGAGGAGACCAAGGTGGAAGAAGCAATGGATGTCTATACGTTTGTGGCACACCGTTGGTTGGCTAAAGACGAAGGAGATAAGGAGCTTGTGGTGGAGCTGGTGCCTGATGAAGAATCTGCCCTGGAGGGTAAGTAACAGGGAATGTGCATGTTTGTGTGGATACAGCAGTTGCATGAAGGATGATAACCATGCAATGGTGCTTTACAGGACCATTTATGGCCCCCCAGCCAACCCACTGCCCCAGGCCTACAGTGTAGCTTGCACTGTGATTTGATTGATCAGCTCTGAGGAAGAAGAGGACTGTAGTTACACTAAGGCTGAGAGAGGATGGAGGAGACAGCCTGAAATGGGAGTATCCTGAAGGATTTTTAAAGGATACTCCAAGGCATGCCTGAGGCACTTGGATCACGATTCCCACAAGTTACCACTGTGGCTGGAAGATTAGCAAGCTGTAATTATTTACATGGTTAATGACAAGGGCTGGAGAAAGAGAGTTGCTCATTTTTCAAGATACAGGCAAGGTCCAGACAAAATCTGTCTTAAATCTGACCGTGTCAGCATTTTTGGGTTATGTGCTTTCGCAGTGAGCCTTGGATCTGATGAAATACGGCTACTTCTGGGGTCCTTCTGATCTGCCTTTGTCATTTTCTTTGCAGAGAATACATACGAAGTCCATGTTCTCACTGGGAATGTGTGGGGGGCTGGGACAGATGCTAACGTCTTTGTGAGCATCTATGGCATAGGAAGAGGAGACACGGGTGAGCGCCAGCTGAAAAGGTCAAATAACCTCAACAAGTTTGAAAAGGGCCAGGTAATGCATGAACTCAGCTTACTCAAGTGAGCAGAAGGCTGGCAGAGCTCTCTCAGTTATCGTGCTGGCCATTCATTACAGTCTCTTCTCTGCAAGGCTTGGCTTCCCCTTTCAGCTCAAAGCTCAGATGTGTTTTACTTCTCAAATATATTATTTAAAGCAAAATGCCTCAAAACATTTTTCCAAGGAAATTCATCTGAGTAGTAAGCCGAAAACCAGTTCTACATCGGAGCCACCTTTTTGCATCTGCTTCTTGTAAGCATTCTGGTAATAATGTTTCCTGCCAGGAATACTTGAAAACCACAAACCTTGAATCAATATTGGAGAGTATTTGTGAGGCAGCTCAAGTGTGTCAGTATTTAGATTGCAAATACGATCCTAAATGTTCTGCTCAACCAGTCAGCGAATAAAAGCAGTACTACATGGTGTGCTATAATTACATTATAATCCAATCCAATTAAACAGCATCTCTTGTAGATGGAATATTTACCTTAAAAGTGTTTGTGAACAGTTAAAAAGCTACTATTATAGCCAGAAATTGTTCATGGAATAATTTTGAGTTACGAAAAATTACAAAAGCAATAAGCAGCTGTGGAGAACTTGCAATTGAAAAAAAAAGAAAGAAAAAAGAGTGTAAGGTTGTTAAATAAGCTGTTAGCTGTGATTTATGAGCTTGGCACTTGTGAAACTGCAACTTTCACGTGGTTCTTCATTCAGTGGGAAGAGCTCCAAGCTGCAAATATAACACTCTGCTCTTGGGAGTATAAAACCAAAGTCTACCAACAAGTTAATCACATTAAGATATTTAAAGCATTATGATAACAAGGACCATCTTGCCGCACTAATACAGCTGATAAATGAACCTCTTCATTGCAATAAATGACAAAAGGAATAAATTCGGCGGCTCGCAATAAAGCACATGGAGGTGCACAGGAGAGTTTCCATGGAGTCAGCACATTTGTGTCCAGTTCCAGACTCAATCTGGGAGATTGAACACTAAGCCTGAAAGGAATGAGATTTAGGAGAGATGAGTTGAACCTGGAGAAAGCTGAAATGGGGATGAGGTAGAGAAAAGTGTGAAGGGTTGTGCAGCTCCATGGGTGTTACTGTCTTGTAGAAGCCAAGCATGAGTGTTAATAAGAGACCTCACAGCTCTGTGGTTATTTTAGTATATCCACCCAAATAATACAAGAGGGACTTACAAACACTTTTTGTTTTAATGTTGAAATAAAGTATTACCCTTGGCCACTTACTGCCTTTCTTTCCCCCTGTCTGGGAAACACAGTCATTTGCCTCTTGCCTCCTGTGCAGGTGGATATATTCACCGTCAAAGCCATTGACCTGGGTGAGCTAAAGAAGCTGCGCATCCGCCATGATAACTCTGGTGCTAGCCCAAGCTGGTTCCTGGAGAGGGTAGAGATTGTTGACCTCAAGGAGAGCACCACGTGAGCAGCTTGTCACACCCTTTTCATATGGTCAGAAAAAGGGTCACTTTCTCAGGAGCCTGGAGAACCATGGGAAGCAGTGGAGATGCAGAACTCACGGGGAGCAGGCATCCTTTGGGAGCCTTGTGATGATTGTGCTGTTATACTGAGCGTGGGGCCTTCCTGGGGTACTCCTCTGCGTGGGGTTTTGCTGTTTCGGCATCTCTGCAGTTTGGGAACCAACAGTACTTGGAAGGAAACCTCAACTCTTCTCTGCTTCTCTAGGGAGGCACTCTTCTTCCTGAAGAGGTCACCTTGCAGAGCCCGCATTCACGTGTTTCCTTTCAGAGCTCTACTCTGAAACTCCCTGACCTCCCATTTCATCCAGGTTTTGTACCTAATGCAAAGATCTGGGCCAAAAGCATCTCCCAATCTAAGCAAATTCCCATGATTTTCCCAGACAGCTGGATGAGAAAAGCCTAGGCTGTTAGAAAACTGAAATGCAGGTTTGCCTTTGAGCTGGAACATGCTGGAAGTCACATGCTTAGAAGCTGCACAATGTTGTGATGGGTGGGATTGCTTGGAAGGACCTCAAGATGGGTCCACTTCTCATAAGTGTAAAATACTTGGGAAAATGAAGATTCCCTCAAATCATTTAACTTTTTCTGGCAATAAAAACTAAAAATAATCAATCATACGGAGCTGGCAGCTCAGAAACAGCACTTCTGAGTAAGTGCTCACTAACCTATTCATGGATTTAGTTCCCACAAAAAAACACCAGAGACCAAGGATGAAATCAGACGTTTTGTTCATCTTTAAGTAATCTTTCGGGTTTTTTTTTAAGTAGCCTCTGATCTGTGCTTGTTTATTTTATTAAAGCCTGTGAAGTCCTGTGTAAGTGCTGGGTGCTGCTGTCATTCTTGTAGGTATTATTTTCCATGCCAGCGATGGTTAGCAGTTGAGGAAGATGACGGTCAGATTGTCAGGGAGCTGGTCCCAGTGGATGAAGCATTTGTAAAGAAAGATACGGAAAATGATGGCCAGTCTCTTGCAACGCTGGGCCTGGAACAGAAAGGTTTATGTTAGCCTTGTATTTCTTCCAGTGTGGGGTTGAAAAGGAGCCAATTTATTAGCACTGCTGAGGGCATTAGCAGACAGTGTTCTCTGGGCTGTGAGTAATTCTGCCCTGACCATGAAGTTTTCAGGTGTGAATAAAGTGTGAAGCGTGTGTCAGTCAATGAGGAGTGGACACCCCTCATTTTTAGGCGATTTAATCATCTTGCAAGTTTGGACCCAAAGTGAGATAGCGGGGAAGATGGGTAACATGTTCCATCATCATCTCTCAACTGAAATGCACATTCATTGCTAAGCTTTAAGGCATAAGTCCCAACCATTTCATATTATGGTCACTGGAATGGTTACATTTTTCAACATGAAACAGAACAGAGAGCAAGCATGGCCAGACTAAGAGAAGGGATATAAATTTGTCTCACTTTCCATCCGGCTGCTTGTGTTCGTTGTCTTCTGAAATCACTTTGTTTCTCTTGTACGTAAGTTTGAATGGTAACCACAGAGCAATGACACGCTCCTGGTTCTGATGTTGAAAGGTGCTGAGTGTCCAGCACTTCCATTGGCTTCACTACCAGTGAAACGTCTTAAACTTCCTGCTCAGATGCTTTCAAACACATGAATAATTTTCACAAATTGTATAGCCAACAGATTTCGTCAAAAACGGATAGCCCTTTGGCTCAGGAGGACTTTCTGACTGAGCAGCATCTTGGAAACATGTCTAACTATGGAAGAAACATTTTTGTTTTGGAAATCTTGAGTAGGTTACTGCAGTGTAGTGAATACTATGTTAGACTCTCCCATATTTTTTATGAGTTTACTGCACTTGCTAGATGATGGTGCACCAGAAACCTCCCTAAAGATGTTATTATGAAGGTTTTTTCATGAATATGAACTGTATATGTCAAAGTGAACTTATCTTCTGGTATATATTATATACACATATATAATTTGTACATTGTATGCACATACATAATTTGGTTCTAATAGAATAAAGAGGAAGCTATGGGGTTTTTAGTGAAATAGTACGGGCAGAGGTGGCTTTAAGGAGACTTTTAAGAGCTTCCCAGGAAGTAAATGGAAAGACTTGAGCACATTTATGTGGAGACATGCAGACAAGGCACTGAATGGCTGTAGCAGTAGAAGATTCTGCAACCACATAGCCTAGCTCAGCTAGGAGTTACCACAGCATACAATAGGAATTAGAGATTACCACATGTCTGAAATTCGTCAAAATGAAATCCAAACCAAACACACTTACTCAGTGAAAAGTAGGGTTAATTCCTGCTCAGACTTCGTACTTTTAAACCAAGGTATTTTATCCGACAGCTAAATCAACAACATACACCGTGAAGGTGAAAACTGGGGACAAGAAGAATGCTGGGACAGATGCCAACGTCTTCATCACTCTGTATGGAAGTAAAGACGATACAGGTATGGTTTTGTGTGATGGAACCTGGTAACACCTCACTGCTGGATACCTGAAAAGACAGGTCCTGGTTTCCCTTTGTTTCCTCAATACCCATTCCTCACTCCTTTTTCGTACAATGTCACGTTCTCGCTGTCACCACATACATCGTGATAACTGGGAGCATACCACCAGCTGCTGTGAATTGCTGTTTTCCTGATCTGCACCAGCTGCTGATCTAAAGGCTTTAGTTTCAACTATAGAAACAGCACCATCGACTGGGGCTGCGTTACCGAGTAGTGAACGCGGTGAATGATTTGCTTTCCTCAGCAATGAATCAGCATGCTCCCGAAACCCAGCTCTCCTCTGCCTCTTTGAGTGGCCCAGGAGCATTTAATCAGCTGATGAGCAAATCCTCTTGGAAGGAGCCAGGCTGTGTGTGCAGTGACTGGGATGCCTGTGAGAGTGGCAGGGAACTGATGGATAGGATCAATTTCTTTAGCTGTGAACACAGCACAACAGCATCGTCCCTCTGGCACTGACAGAGGATCACTCAAGAAAGGAATTCTGTATATTTTGGATGTTGATACAGATTTGGGTTCAGAGGGAGGGACAAAGCTCAGGTCTTGGGATGAAAAGCCATCTTTTCTGTCTTAGTCTCTTCCCTTGTTTCACTGTTGACATTCCCAGAGGATTTGTTTCACATGCTGAACAATGTCCTTTTGCATATCCACAACAGGGACAGTCAGCCTCAAGGCCTCAAAGATTAACAAGAACAAATTCGAGCGTGGGAAGGTAGATGAGTTTACAGTGGAGTCTGTGGACATTGGAGACCTGAAAAAAATCAAGATAGGCCATGACAATAAAGGTAAGATTATCTGCTTTGTAATCTAGTATTGCTAGTGCATTAGGCACATAGCTGTATAAAACAACCTGCCTCCAAGACCCCAAATGTAATTTACCTCTTGGTGACCGATCTTTGCTGTCACTATGGTTGTTGCTGCTGCTATCTTTGCTCCTAACGACATTCTCATACATCACCATACCTCATTTATTTTTTTCTTGTCACACATGAGACCTATATGCTTGTCTCATTTCTTTATCAATATTTTTGTTGTTTTGATCATAAAGACTTGGTTGTTTTTTAGACATGGCTCCGTCTCTACTACAGACAAGGGAAGCAGTGGAAGGACAATTTCTTCCTATGGGGCATCAAGGGACATATTTTGATAGTCCGCTTTGTCTTACTACAAAGGCAAATTAATCCAAGTGATGGAGTAATTGGCACTTGCAAGCGCATATCTTTAACCTGACACGTATAGAAATGTAAAGCACATTAGCTCAAATATGAGCAATCGCTTGTAAAGACCTTTATGGTATCTATTCTATTTTTCCATTGGCAAAAGAGAGGAAGATTTATTTCTCAGAGGTCTGGAATGCAATGATTTATTTGCTCTTATTTTTAAAGGCTTTGTGTGTTATTCACTGCTATCTCTCCAACCACAGGTAATTCAACCGGCTGGTTTCTGGAATGGGTGGAGATTGATGCCCCATCACTGGGACGGTGCCTCAAGTTCCCCTGTGGCCGTTGGCTGGATAAATCAGAGGATGATGGAGCCATTGAGAGAATTATCTTCCCTGCAGAACTGCAGACAACGGAGTATATCCCATGTGAGCAGAATGCTGTTTGTCCAAGATACACCCATCATTGGAGAAGATAAAATCTCACTAGCTTGTGAAGTCTTATGGGCTTGGCCTCTCCCTTGAATTGGCTCTGAAAAATTTATAAATACATCACATACCAACTATTCCTATTACTTCAAGAAGGTTCCTCTGGGTGCTCTAGACTAACACTCCTTGTATGTGACAAATCAGAAAGTCATTAGAAGTCATGTGTCTGTGTATGATTCTTTTTGCTCACTCTTGCCTTGTTATCTCCAAGTCCTCAGCCCATTCCAACCTGCCTCCTTGTCTTCAGTTTCCCTTTGATCTTGCTCCATTCTAATATTGCTGTTGTCAGAGCAGACACTCTGGTCGTGCTTCCACGCCTTCATTACTCCTGTGCCTTTGGCATTGCATACCCATGTCTTGCTGAAAGACCTTCTTCCAGTTTCTTCAGTGTGGTGCCTTACTGATAGTGTTGTACCAGTCTGCCTCTTGTAACATTCTCCAGTTTTTCATTAACCCTCACTTCCCTCTCATTTAAATTAATGTTTGGGGTGAGCCCAGTGTCTTTTGGGAGCTCCTTTTGAGCATTAAGTTTATAATTTTGAAGTCTACTATGGCATATCAAGCTCTCCTATTCAGACAACTTTTTTCCCTGTTACCAGAATATCAAGAATCAGACAATAGAATTTTCTTGAAATAAATGACTGGAAATACTATTTTGCTTATTTTGTAGCCCTCTCTTTCCTTTTTCACATGTGCATCCTTGACTGTGTGCAGGGAATTCACAGCCGTGAGACTGTATTTGAATTGTCCCTCCCTGATCTGCTTCATTGCAAATTGTTGACAAATATTTCCTGGCCCATCTTCAGGGGGCTATCAAAATTGCCTTTTCCATTCATTAGGTTGGATGCTACAAGGATGAGGGATCAGGTCTGGAACCTGAGAGTTGATTTCCACCCCATCCCCTGCCAAGTGCTTCCTAGGTGACTCTGAAACAGTGATGAGTTGCTCATACCAAAGCTGTCTCTTAATCTCATTGCATCCCTCATTGTATGCATTGACAGTATCAAAACCTTTACCTCCTGCAGTTTCTTATTTTGACATTAGAATTTAAAGTTTCCCAATCTCTTTTCTTTCTGCCTGAGTTTCCTCTTTCAGAAGTAGTTGTGAGAATAACCACGCTTAAGTCTATCAGCTACTTTGGCTCCTTATTCACTGTCAACAGTGTGGTTCGTGTTGAAGGTCTTCACACTGGCTGGCCAACCCTGCAACATCCAGATCCTCATATCCTGCAGTCTGTAAGCTAAAATCATCTTTCTTCTCTGATGATCTGCCAACCTCATCTCTTTGTGCCTCCTCCATGATCTGACCAAGCTGTTTTTTGATTTCTCACGCCTGTCTTTACCTAAACTGTCTGAAGCAGAACAGATACTATTTGTTTCTTTCCGCGCTTTTGTCAGTCAGCTGGAAGACATATTGTTCTTTGTGTCTGAAAAAATAAATTGGTAGATAGATAAAATGAATATGTTCATAAGAGTGAATACAACTGAGAGACTTTGTGCACACTTCTTATCAGTTTTCTCCCCCTCTACTCTGTCCTGGTGAGACCACATCTGGAATACCGCGTCCAGTTTTGGGCTCCCCAGTTCAAGAGAGACGGGGACCTCCTGGAGAGAGTCCAACAGAGAGCTATGAGGATGATTAAGGGACAAGAACGTCTCTCCTATGAAGAGAGACTGAGTGAACTGGGGCTGTTTAGCCTTGAAAGGAGATGGCTGAGAGGGGATCTTATTCATGTCTATAGATACGTGAGGGGTGAGTGTCAAGAGGAAGGGGACAATCTCTTTTCAGTGGTGCCTAGCAAGAGAACAAGAAATAATGGGGTTAAGCTAGAATTTAGGAGAGTCTACACCAACATGAGGAGAAACTTCTTTCCTGTGAGGGTGATGGAGCCTGGAACAGGCTGCCCAGAGAGGCTGTGAAGTCTCCTTCTCTGGAGAATTTCCAAACCCACCTGGATCTGTTCCTGTGTGGCCTGCCCTAGGTGATCCTGCTCTGGCAGGGGGGTTGGACTAGATGATCTCTAGAGGTCCCTTCCAACCTCTACCATTCTATGATTCTATGAGTCTATGATTCTATGAGTCTATGATTCTATATTATCCCAGTTGATACATGTTTTGGTGCAGAGGATAACTGTATAATCTATTAGTGTGCCAGTACATTACATTGATGTAAGAGTTTCTGGCATACCATGAATATAAGTACATAGTTCAGGTGAACCTGATTTTTGTCAGCAGCCCACACTCAGCCTTTGAAAATAGGCCTCTGTGGCAAAAAAAGTCACACCAGGCTCAGTGTCAGTTTAGGGTATTTCACCATTTAAACCACTCACCCTGTCCTATTTGCTGCATTCTGGTTTCCTAACTATTAACCTGCAGGTTTCAGTTTGCCAGAGGTAACTAAAGCGGTTTGATTTGTTTTATGATGACTCGTGCCAGAATTATTCCACGCTGAACAAACGATGAGACATGTCATCGTCGGTCCAATTAAAATCATCCCTGTGGGGATACAACTTTAAAAGTGCCATGCAAATGGAATGGGCGTCTGACAGACAAAAGTTGTGCTGCGAGTGACCTTGTTACGGTGCTGCTTTGCTGATTCAGTTCTAAGCTGATGTTAATATTCAAGCAACAAGAGCAAGCACCGCGGACTTCAGCAGAGAAGATAATTTTTAATTCATAAAGCGTAACATGTGATTTTTGGTCCCCAAGATTTCTTTCCCCCTTCTTAGATATTGGAGAAAGTATTCCAGTTTATTCGCAACGCAGCAGAGCAGATTTCGTTGGGCTGAGCAGAAAGAATATTAAGTACCTTCAGGCTGACTCTTCGTAGAAGAAAACTTCTTCATCTCGCTTCTCCTGAGAGACGTATTTAAAGACCCTGTTTTTTTAATGAATGATTAGTCTCCCATATGCATAATCAGAGTTACTCCAACAGTAACAGGCACGGTGCCACAAACCTTCCTTCTGCCCTAACAGAGCTGCTGAATCTGAAATGTGGCACCAAGTGCTGCAGTGTTAACAGCAAAGATGACTAAAGTCACTGCAGTGTGGGGGGATGCAGGTGATAAACAGCTGAGAATATTGTAGTGAGGGACAGGAAGCGGTGGGAGATGAGTGGGTGATGTATTGGAAGAGAGACAGTCAGATCCTGGTGATAGTGCTGGTGATAGTGATAGTCAAAGACTGTGTTTATGAGTAGTGACAGGGGCTACAGGGACTGTATCTGCTGTGACAGAAGTCCCTGCAGCTAATCAGTGGTGCCCAAACCTTACTTGATGTTTTTCATCTATAGATTTCAGAAAGAATTTAAAGGAGGTGGGAATAGGATTCATTTTGCCAGATGGCACAACCGAATTTGCACATCTTCACGACAGTGGAACGTCTGAGTTCCTGTTACCATCACCAAATGTTTGACAATCCACAGAGGATGGATTTGGAGAACAGTTCATCTAACCCCAAGAGAGATGTCTGCATTTGCTTGTCTGACTTTCTTTAAACTGCACTGACTTCAGGAGATGTACACATCTATTTGATGTGCAGACATCTGAACATGGGTTTCTTACTCTGTCTAACCCTGGAAACTGAGGATATTCAGCAAATCTGTAGCATCGCCAGGAACAGAGACCCAGTCTGATTCCTGGGTCGGTCTTACTCCTGAGCAAGTCTGAGTCATGCTCCAACAGGATTTAGGACTGAAAAATTGTAAAGGAGACAGATTTTGACATCATGGAACATTCTGAAGAAACCAAGGGAATGGAATAAGGAAGTAATTAGGGCCTTGATCCTTACTGTTCTGCATTCACTATTGATCTGGTAGTAATATAATCTGTTTACCTTGGTATTACAGGGTAGGTGGTACTAAGAGAAAGCTGGATCAGAGTGGACATTGGAGAGCTTTATCACTTGTCCTTATGATGGTTTTTATGGCACTTGTTAAGTAATGAAAATAATGGGAGATTTATTATCAATATGTCCGAACTTCATCCATCTGCCTATTAGCTCAAAATCTTGTGAATTCGTGTTCTGCTTTAAGTCTTGAGCTGTTGAAGCACAATCTCTTTCAGTAACTTTAGATGGCAGGTATAAACATACGGTTTGTTTTCTGATCATGGCATTAACCCCCAAATCTCCATAAATGAACATGCATCAAGGTCAATTTGCCTCATGAGGTTAAAGAAAATTCCTCTGGATTCTCATAGTACTGATTGGCTTGATAACTAAATTGACCACAAGTGTGTGATTCCTACCCTGTCCTGTTTAACTGTTGAGTTTTCTAATGTAGATTTAGTTTCATTAGCATGTTATGCTGCTGACTAACTTCTATTGGTTTGTTTTAATTTTCTTCCACTTCCTAAATCAGTTGTTCCTTACGAGATCACAGTCTACACCAGCGATATCTTTGGAGCTGGCACAGATGCAGATGTCTTCATTGTTCTCTATGGAAGTGATGGGATCTGCACTCAGCAGAAATCCCTGTGCCTCAACAAGAGAGAGCAAAGGATGTATTTTGAAAGGAACTCGGTGAATCAGTTCATTGTGGAGGTAAGACCAAAGATGCTCACTCTCACCTTAGGTTACCCTAAAGGGATTGAGAAAAGGGAGTGAAACAGGAATTTTACCTCTTTTAGGGAAAGCTTTCCAGCTGTTTTACTTGATGAATACAGGTTCAAAACTCTGTTCTATGACAGACTTCGAGCATCCTGGATCAAATTTGAGACCTTACCTGGAGTACTGTGTCCATTTCTGGAGTCAGAGACATAGACTTTTTGGAGCGGGTCCAGAGGAGACCACAAAGATGATTCAAAGGCTGGAACCCCTCTGCTGGGAGGCCAGGCTGGGAGAGTTGGTCTTGTTCAGCCTGGAGAACAGAAGGCTTCATGGAGACCTTCTGGGGGCCTTTCAGGGCTTCAAGGGGCCTGTCAGAAAGATGGGGACAGATTTTTAAGCAGAGATTGTTGGACAGGACAAAGGGTGACGGTTTGAAACTAAAAGAGGGAGCTTTAGGCTGGAGAGAAGGAAGAAATTGTTTACATTGAGAGTGGTGAGAGCCAGGCTCAAGTTGCCCTGAGAGGTGGTCTCTGCCCCATCCCTGGCCCCATCCCAGGGGAGATTGGCTGGGGCTCTGAGCAAGCTGCTCTAGTTGCAGATGTCCCTGCTCCCTGCACGGGGTTGGACTAGATGACCTCCAAATGCCCCTTCCAACCTAAAACATTCTGTGATTCTAAATCTCTTCTCACCGATTTCGGTTAGTAGCAACTCAAACGTATCAAACATAGAATGTTTCTGTGCTCTGATGCCATGTTAAGCCTTGTAAAGGTTGATAGAATTTTATCGTGGAACTGAGACACGTGGATATGAAGGTTTATCCTTCCAGGTAAACTTGAGAGCCACTTTGGAAGGTCTTTAAATATTCCATTTCTTAGACCATACTTGGTAAAGAGTGGAAATCGGTCTCCATACATGCCGGATCTATCTGTTCTTTTCATTCTTATTTGCTTGGACCTTTGCTTTCTCTTCCCGTTTGCAATACTTTGAAAGACAACAAGAACCAAATGCTTGCAGTATCGCTGAAACCAGTTGTCTTGTGTTCAAGGTCCCTCTGCACCTTTTCACATTCTTATTTCAGCAGTTCACGTTGAAGGGTCTGGTCCATGGTGCTCGCTGCTCATGCAGCACTTCCTTTGGGGTGGATGATCTGTTCATTTATTTTAACTCTTTGGCAACATAGGCATCATGATCTCAGATGGAGAGAGACCAATACTTTGCTGCAGACACTGTGATTTTTGAATACCCCAGCCTAACTTTTTGAAGGGTCTTATCAAGTCATTTCTTGCAGTGTTTGTACAACTATGTGCAAATAGTAAACTACTACACACCAGTGAGTGAGCTCATTTACACCTGCAGCATTCAGCAATTCCTATTCATAACATATTCTAATTACTAGGAATTTGCGAGAGGCAAAAATACTCTGGCCTATCCTTTGGGTACTGCTTCACGCCCTTCCCTCTCTGTATGCAACACCAATACCGACTTCTCAGAGGACCTTAGAACTTCTCTGTGTTTTGAGTTTGTTTTTGCTTTGTAACTGAAAGCAAACCTTAAACTAAACTTTTTAACAAGTTAAAATGCTTCCAGCCCACATTGTTGTTAGATGGCATGAATCATAAAATAAATCTCTGTGATTCTTTAAAAACAAAGAATAAGACTTATTTTGGTGGAATTTCCACAGTTTTTCATAATAGAGGTTGCATTACTCCATAGGTATAAATCTTGAACGGACTGCTATTGCCATTTCTTTACTCCCTGTGATTTATTTTAGGTTTGGCAGAATCTGAAGCATCAGTGCTTTCCTTAGATGAAGTGAGTGAAAATGTAGTTTGTTCTCCAGATTTATAACATCGTATTAACCTGTCCCCAAACATTCTCTCTTCACCAGCTCCTCTTGCTGCAGGAGATGGGGATAAAGCAAAACATATTCTTCATTCACCTACTTGTGTATAGCCATTATTTGGAGTTCAACAGACCTTAAAAACAATTTGGGGATCTCAGGAAACACAAACTGAGAATTGCCCGTTTGTTTTACTGTTTTTACCTGCCTCTACTATTTCATATCTTGCAAAGGAGATGAAAAAGATTAGAAACTGGTCTCAGCCATGCTCCCAAGTGATGATTTGCTGGAGATGCCTACAGCAGGGTAAAGACCACTTCCTTAACATTGATCTTTACTGGTCAGACATCACTCTATAACTATCTATTGAATAAAAGCCTTACTGAAAGATGATTATTTGGACAGGACAAAAGAGAAGAGGGTGATTTTCCCTTAGTGCATGCTTGTGTGCATGAAGGAGTTTTAAAAATTAGTTTGGATCATTTATTTATTTTGCAGTGATGCTTATGCTGTGTATAGTCAGGGCTGATGAAGTCAAACTCAGTTTTGTTCAGAGCGTGAATATCTTGAGTAGTGCAGTCAGTCTTACTGAGCTGAGAAGGCTTCTAAGATTACTGATGTCTTTGCTTCAGCACGGGCCAATTCTGTCATCTGGGAACAGGAGAAGGGAGTAGTCTCCAGTGGTGTAAATTGAGATGTTCAGTTTTCTCATGTTTCCAAGAAAAAAAGGCTCAATGTCCCTATGGAACATAGGGACAGGAACATAGCTCAGTGTGCTTCTCTCACTTGCAGCCAGCTTTGTTTTTTTTAAAGGCCAACTATACAAAATATTGGAATAAACAAAAGCTATTACTTAGGAGCAAGTATTTTTTTCCTGTTCAAGCTTTTGGAAAGGAGATGACTTAAAAGTATTGAACTAGGAACAAACTACTCAAGTAATAAGGTGAGGCATAAAAAAACAGTAGCCACTTCTTAAGATAGTGATTCTGTTGACTGGCTCAGAATGGCATTTGATTCTGTGGTGGAACAGCCAAGAATAACATAAAATGCTAGGCTATAAATGTTGCACTTTGACCTCAAAGCTATTCTTCCAGTCTTATAAGGGTGCACATAAGTGTTTACAAAGGAAAGGGATAAAAAAGGAACAATTTAAGATGTAGTAGCATTGCAATTTCTAAAAAAATTACTTTCATTTCCACTGATAACAGAAGTCTGAGATGCAGGATTGCTGCTGTACAACCAAATTTATCTCATACAGTGGGTCATTTGCGTAGAGTAAGATTCTCTCTGTTTTTTGAAACATAAGTTCAGGGAAACCCTTTAGCTAAAATGCATATTAGGGCATAATTGGTATCAATGCTAATATTTACTTCCCAGGGACTTCATACAGACTGGAAAAATAGGAGATAAACTAAAGAAGCTACGACTTTTTTTACCCTCTTTTGTTGTTGTTGTTTGGTTGGATTTTTTTTTTCTTTTCTTCTTTCTGTAGCTGGAGGATGTTGGCGATATCATTGAAAAGATTCGCATAGGACATAAGGGTGGAGGACTGAACTCTGGATGGCATTTGGACCGTGTGACGATTCGGAGACTGTTGCCAAACGGAAAGGTAGGCTGGGAATCCCAGCACTTTGCAGTATCTTCCCATTAACAGCCGCTTCTGTTTCCCAAAGCACAACTTCTGTATACAAAGGGTGATTAACACTGAAAAATAACTCCCTAAAGAACAATGCACAGTAATGAACTTGCTAGAGCTTGGGAATCTGGGAGCAAGAAACATGTATTGCTGTATCTTGTTCTTCAAGTGTTGATTTTAAGACTCTGCAATCATTGCTTTTTTAAAAAAAATATTATTCTTTTGACTAGAATAATTTCCTTCTGGCAGTGGATGGGAATAAAGCAATGATGTTGCTCCTCAACCTTTCAAAGGTCTTTGCTACTCTTTATATTTATGTATGGGGGTGATCTGCCTGCTGTGTTTGGAGGCAACTTTTCCATATCTTGCTTGATGGACCCAGATTCCCAAGTTTCTGTCCATTGCTGTGCAAATACAGCTAAAGAATTACAGGTAGATGTCCCTGGACTGCATTTCACCACAGTCACTGGACATCCCAGAATGCTCAGAGCTAACTTAGATAATGATGGTTTGAGTGACACGGGAGGCCAAAGCTTCATATTTTCATACGCAGTTTTGTTTTGAATAATCACAGGGAAGGATGTGGGAAATGGATATATCCTTTTAAAATAAAAAAAAAGGTATTGTTGCTAAACATGGACAAGAAATAATTTCATCTGCCCCTTAATTCTGAAAGAACACATGCAGGGAGCCACTACAACTAAGACAAGCAAAAGTTAGGACCTAGGACTTTTGGTTGCTCTTGACAAGAGGATTAAGGTAGTGCAGCCAGACTGGTCGTTTTGAGCCTGTCCACGTAAGAAACTGGTTCTGAGCCCTGCTTTCAGACGCTGGCTCTAGGAACATGAATCAACCTGGCTGTAGGGAAGTTCAGGAGAAAATCACCCACTCAGGACCAGTTCAGAATTGGAGCAGTAGCTGTGTTTGGGAGTAGCCGGGAACTCTCCTGTATCTTGTCTTTTCTCTCTTTACTTCAATACTCAGGTCTACCCTGTTCTGAGGTGATTTCTAATATTAAGCGTTAGTGTAAACATGGCTTGCTCACTCGTAGAATCATAGAATGAGTTGGGTTGGTTTAGAGTTAGGATTCCTTCCCAGGGAGCAAAGCAGCAGGACACAGGAGAAAGACTGGTGTTTGAATTGTAATGAAGAAGACCTTTCTTCTGTCCCACCTGTGTCCTAGGAAAGGTTGTTCTTCCTCCTAGAGGCTGTTTTTCACAGAATCATAGAATGGTTTGGATTGGAAGTGAACTTTAAGATCATGTAGTTCCAGCCCATGGCCATGGACATGGACACCTCCCACTCTGGACAAATGTCTCACCACCTTCACAAGAAAAAATTTCTTCTTTACATCTGATCTAAATCTACCTTCTTTCAGTTTAAAACCATCACCCCTTGTATTATCACTATATTCCTTGACGAAGAGCTCCTCCTCACCTTTCTGAAAGGTTCCTTGAAGCCCTGAGAGGCCCCCAGAAGGTCTCCCTGGAGTCTTCTCTTCCCCAGGCTGAACAAGCCAAACTCTCCCAGCCTGGCCTCCCAGCAGAGGGTTCCAGCCCTCCCGACATTGCTGGGGCTCCTCTGGCCTCGCTCCAACAGCTCCCTGTCTCTCCTGGGCTGAGGACTCCAGAGCTGCAGCCAGCCCTGCAGGGAGGTTGTCCCCAGAGCCCTGGGAGCAGAGGAGCAGGATCCCCTGTCCCTGCTGCCCATGCTGCTGGGGTTGCAGGACCCAGGGGACCAGTGGCTTTTGGGCTGCGAGTGCACGGGGCCGGCTTCTCTCCAGCTTCTCACTCCCAGCAGCCCCAAGTCCTTCTCCTCAGGACTCTCTCCAGCCCTTCACCCCCAGCCTGGGCTGATCTTGAGAGTTGCCCCGACCCAGTTGCAAGACCTTATGCTTGGCCTGGTTAACTTCATGAAGTTCACACAGGCCCACTTCTCATGCTGAATATACTTGTCATCTTACCTTTAAAATTTACAGATTATGCTTTACTCTGTTTGCCTCATGGTCAACTTAAAAGTCTGCCTCCAACCCTTATCATCATGCTCAAGCCTCTATTCTCCTGAAGAAGTTTCTTCACAAAGCCAATATCTTTTGATTGGTTGTCATGATCACCTCTTTGTCAGTCTGTTATTATCAGACCCTCTATCTGTGTATTGACTAACCCTCGCCTTTACAGCTTCTTTAAATTAATGAACAAGATGATATGGTTTTTGGAGATATTGTAACTGATCACAGGTTAGGTAGGATAAGGAGGAGAACGTGCTAAGGTAAGGGAACCAGGGGAAAAAAAGATTTATGGGCTGCCTCTTTCTACACCTAATGTTAACTCAGCACTTTGGGAAGCTCCTGGGAGTTTCACATTGGGTGCTCTTCCATTAGCCCAGAGAGGGTCTTGGGTCTGTGTGGCTATGTAGCTGTTACAGCAGTGTTGAAGGACAAACGATGAGAAACCTGGGGATGTGGAGGAAGGGAGGAAATCCATGAACAACTTAAAAATGGAGAGATTTACAATTCCGCTGATCTTTTGATTATGGCATGGGGAAAAGAAAGAAGAAAGCATAACGCTGCATGATGCTGCTGATCAGCCGCAGGATATTATGACCTGCCACAGGATTGCAATATGCTGCCAACGTTTCTAAAAGCTGTGCTACCTGATTAGACTGCTAAGATGTGTCTAGATGTATCTGTAGAGCTGCAAAGGAAAAATGAGGTCAGTAACTTTTGAGATTAAATTGAAAGCACTTGGGTAGGAAACTAGAATTGTTGAATGCCAATAAAGCTGTGTCTTGGCATGCCAATTATATCTGATAATTATATTTCATTTGTTACAGCTTGGAGAAGGGCAAAGCACTGACTTTTAGCACACTATCCTACCCTGCTTCTAGCTTAGGGCCAGACTCAAGACAGTAGCGAAACAGATTGTTCAGAGCTGCAGGAGGGTTTTACCACAGGTAGCGTAAAACAGTGCACTTCACGTCACTTAAATATTAGTGCAATCACTAACAAGGAAACTCCACTAAAAACTGTGGCAACGACGTGGTGATTAACAATAACGACACAATTAACTCTTGCAGTAACTGCACGTTATGCCCCACTGTGCAGGCACTTCATCCCCTAGCTAACCTATAAATAACCTAAAATAAACAATGTAAGTAACGATGACATCTACAGCCAACATTATGATGTTTAGGAGCAATTAAAGGCTTCAGTGAAAGACATGACTGAAGTGGGATCTCTACTGGAGGGAGAGGATTTCAGCACTGAAACATCCTTCTGGAAAGCTCTCTCTTCCCAGGTGGGGAGATAAGCACTGTTCATCCGCTCGGCAAACTGAGATAACACAGGTTATGTGTTCAAAGAGCCAGTGCAGAAACGAGGAGGCAGAAGCAGTGGTGTGGCCTGTCATTGGGTATTGTATTTCACTTGTATAGCACAAGTAGCACTTGAAAGTACAATATTTGAAATCATCTAAGGTGCCACCAGTTTTATTTGACACCGTGTTGAACAAGTCATGCTCCAAACTGCCTCATGTAGTTAAACATCGCAAGTCTGGGGTTAAACAGGAGCACTTCTGGGAGTAGCAGAGAGGAAGAGAAATCGTATTTTCTTAACAGCAGATTTGGGTTGTGTGAGTTCAAAGGATAATTCTGCTGCAGACTCAAGACACTCGATCACACAAGACCCTTGGAGGAATTTAGCCCCTGTAGATCAGCTTGTCTGGGATCTGTGCATGGTTGTTCACCCCAGATTAGCAGCGACTGGAATGTGTCTCTGATCTCAGGTGCGCAACCTGTTCCTCCAGTGCCAGGGAGGGCAGGAACTGGCAGCTCAAGGCCGTTCCGCACCGTAGGACACAGTGATAAGACTAGTCAATATTGCTACAGGGAGAGCT
>VWZK01013531.1:1714-21760 GCA_013396935.1 Baryphthengus martii | reverse complement strand
GAGGCTGGTGAGAGGTCTAGAAAACATGCCTTATGAAGAGCGGCTGAGGGAACTGGGGTTGTTTAGTCTAGAGAAGAGGAGGCTGAGAGGAGACCTCATTGCTCTCTACAACTACCTAAAAGGAGGTTGTCGCGAGGCTGGTGCTGGTCTCTTTTCCCAAATTACTAATGATAGGATGAGAGGAAATGGCCTCAAGTTGTGCCAGGGGAGGTTTAAGTTGGATATTAGGAAGAAATTCTTTCCTGAGAGAGTGGTTAGGCACTGGAACAGGCTGCCCATGGAGGTGGTGGAGTCGCCATTCCTGGAGGTGTTCAAAAAACAAGTAGATATAGCACTTGAGGCTATGGTCTAGTGGTTAGGGATGCTGTGATGAAGGTTGGACTAGATGATCCTAGAGGTCCTTTCCAACCATAGTGATTCTATGATAAGCTGTCAGTCTTGTAGGGTATTGCTTTGTGAACATATAACTATAGTTCATAGCATTTTCAGCAATGTGATTGATATTACTTTAACCTAAAATTAAATCACCTGAAGACTCAGATTGTCCTAAGGCACATGAGACTGCTATGCTGCAAATACTTGTAAGATATATTAAGAAACTTCATTTTCATGATGAACTGCCAGTCTGCCTATTGCTAATTCTTTTTTAATCAGATAAAAATTCTACTTGGTGCTTTTATTAGAAACTCAAAACCAGCTTTACAAGACTCGGTCTTTTTCACCTGGCTTTGACTTGAGGAAACTAACTTCACTAAGGCCTCATGACTGCTAGAAGACAGTGAGGGGAGAGAAGAGATAAGCCAGTCATGAGCAAAAGCAGGAGGCAGAGTGTAGCAGAGCCCCTTGGTGGCTGTTGCATTTGGATGGTAGGGTTACTGAGAGACTGTCTCCAGGGTTAAGGGTCTTTTGAAGGCTCTGACCTCTGCTGGCACAGGAAGTTGCCCTGGAAGAGAAGGGGTGCTCTGTTAGCCACCCAGAACTTTTTTTTTTTCAGTCAGTTGAATTCTTCAATGCCTACATACAACTGTATGCCTGTTGGGGGAAATGGGAAAGCCAGTCTTTTTCTTTCAGTTACTTCTGTTAATTATGTAAAGCCAGCTTGTCAACCTGTGTTTTTTAGTGGCTTTTAAATGTGATAGTCTCCTGCCCTGGAAACTAATGCTTACGATGGGACCTTGTATGTAATGAAATGGACACTCTTTATTAACTAAATTTTGTGCTCTAATGAGAATAATTCTATATGTACACTTAACTGAGTATAATAAAATGCTCCTAGCAGCAGAGAGATAAAAAGCTGCTTCAAGGAAGGAGAATTACTGGTATATCACAGTTCAGTGTAATCAAATATAAGTTGGTACAAACTACACTTGCTCTGTTTTACAGGCTTCTGCATGTTTGTTTTGAGTTTAGTGAAAAAACATTATCGTCTGCAATTTTACATGGTATGTATTACCCACTTTGCTGTGGTCATTCATGTTACAAATGTCATTTGAAACAGCTATGTCTCTATGTTCATAAAATAGGTGGAAAGTGTACTTAAACCAAAGGTAACATGAAATCAAATAGCATTGAGCTGTTTGGTGTCTGCTCGCCTTGCAGCTTTTTACTAATATGTCATGGGATGTGGCCCTTCAGTAAATACACGATGTCTTGTGCATGTACAATGTGATGTGTTTCCCTCAGTGATAGGCTGATATGAAAGAGA
The DNA here is from genome assembly GCA_013396935.1 of Baryphthengus martii. Taxonomy (NCBI): domain Eukaryota; kingdom Metazoa; phylum Chordata; class Aves; order Coraciiformes; family Momotidae; genus Baryphthengus; species Baryphthengus martii. Next base: position 20,055 of record VWZK01013531.1, on the reverse strand, counting down.
TTCCTGGAGAAAGGGATGTCATCTTCCTCCCGGATCTGAAGCCAAACAGATCAGGATAGCCTGGGAAGTGGTTCTTGTTACTCAAGTGCTCATTTGTAGAGGCCCCACTGAAGTACTGTAGAGGGAACTTGATCTTAACTCCTACGTGGAAGATTTATTCTGTGACACTTAACAACAGTTCTGGTCTTATGCTATGCTGTGCCACAAAAGAAGATGAATCTCTTAGAAGAAACCAGCGTTCCCATCTCTTGTATTTGTCCACCTAATAAGCAGCATAGTTGCTAATCAAGAGCATGAACCTTTCTTATATGTATCTTAAAGTTCAAAAGCTAATTTTGTAACATCACAGGTAAAAAAAACAAACAAAAAAACCCCAACAAAATTGCAAAAAAACCTACTGAAATAAAACCCACCCAAACCAAACCCCCCTAAAAACCCCACTGAAGCCCCTCACTTCTATATAGGAATGATTAGAAGCAACAGTAAACCAGTAATGCAGTACAGCTCTTTAAGGAAGTTGAGCAATCAGGCATTGTGCAACCTTAAAGATTTCCTAAAGCTCTGAGGATGCAGTTAACCACTCTGTTTCTACAGTGCTTTACATAGCACTTTACCATTGAGGATCCCTAATTCTAGACTAGGATGCAGCTAAGCCCTGAATAAGCATGTAAAGAAAATTTTTACTCAAAAAAAATTACCCTGTTTGTGGGAGAAATTGCCTGACAGGGAGATGCAGCTTTATCTAGTGGTCTTTATCTTCTAATCTGCACAAAAAAATCCTCATCTTCAGATTGGCACGAGGTAAATATGTTAATATTACCTCTTTTTGTTTTTTTTCCTCATTTTTCTCCTTCTGGAAAGAAGGCAGAAAAAATGTGGTGTCAGCCATATGACTTGGTGCCTGCCCAAGAAACTTTAAGGTGTGACTACCTAAGAACTGCAGTAAAACAGAGTGAAGCTGTGTATCCACTGTGTGGCAACACTGTGTTTGGACAGACTAGGAGAATATCCATTTGGTTTTAGGTGGTGTTCCAGTATCATTGTACAAATATAAAAAATTTGCTGCGGAGTTGCTTTAATTAACCAGGAGGTAATATTTTCAGAAACTTTTAGTCAGTTCTTGTACTCCTCCTTTCAACATTCTTGAGTTGTTTTAACTGGAATTAGATGCTGGCTGCTGTGGAAAAACAGATGTGATAAGAAAATTAAAGCAGAAGGACATTTCAGGTGCTAAATTGCGCAGACACTTACAGTGCCTAAATTTTGGTGTTTCATGGAAAAACTACCAGTTCTTAATTGTTATTATTATTTTTAATTAAATCTATTGTATAGTCTCTAGTGGTAAACTGCTTGGAAACCACTTTTATTGTACACTGAATAAACACCAAGTGTGTACAGTAATATTGAGGAAAATAGCTGTTTAAATGACCATTCACATAAAAAAATAACACTTCATTTTCACTAATCCTGAGAATTTACATGTTTCATGAGAAGATTGGTATTCTGTTATGAGAGATATCTGCATCTGTATAACATGACTCTTTCATGAGTAGTTCATTGCCATTTTGTTGTTACAGTTCTAACATGTCTGTTATACGTATATACAGAATATCATATTGCTTACAGGTTTTTTTTCTGATTTCATGCTGAAGGTATATGTCTTATTAAATCTGATGTTAAACTGCACATTAAAAAATTCTGGGTGGAGGTAAGTGATAGGTAAACCTGTTAAAGTTTCAGTTCTTGCTACAGAAAGCCAGCTAACTTGTGACATGCTGTATGCACGTCTCTTGCATTATCTCTAGAACTGTCTTTCCTGTGAGCTCTTAAGTAGCTCCTCCAGCTGGTATGCCAATATTTACCAAGGTGTATGGATTGGTGTTTTCACTAACTGTTGTGTTGTTGCATTGTTAACAGTTCGCTTGGACTCATGTCACTTTGCTGATCACTGTAACTCAATCTCATCTTGTCATCCAAAATCTCTTTGAAGGCATGATCTGGTAAGGGGACAGTAATAAACTGATTTGTAACTCTATTGCATTGAAAGGTTGGTTCTTCTACATAGATCTTGTTAGGGAATAATCATGGGAACAGTTAAAGCAGCACAAATTAAAGGAGCTTTTATGTCTAGTTGGAACGGGAGTCAGAGGAATTGGGAGAGCTATGAGGTAAAGGATACAGGAGAGGAAGCAGAAACCTCTTTAACTAGACTGGCAGTCACAAGTATGATAGTTTTGAACCACTACTTCATTTACTTGCCAGGAATAGGATTCTTCTCATGTTTGGTGAAATAGTTTCCATAGCATTTTGTTGAATGGATGAATATCTAGCAATTCTTTCTCAGTTACTTGGGAACTTCAGGTTGCTTAGAGCTATGGAAGTTGGACCATTTCTTTTGAAATCCCTAAACTTGTTGCCTTCCATATTCAGATAAATTCAGATTACTTAAAATATTTTAAGAGTTTAAATCGTGGATATTGTTGGGTCATCTTAATGTCCCATTTCCAGTAATATATGAAATTCTTGTGAATTAAATTTGATTAATTAATACTGCTCCTCAGAGATGGTGTGTTTTCCACCCCCAGTTCTTTAGGGACAGGGTAAATCGCAAGTTGAGAAAAAAAGAAAGAAGCATGTGGAAGATGATTTCCAAGGGCATAATACTGCACGTTCCCCTTTTCCTGATATGTGTACAACTGGGGAGATTATTGCAGAAAAGACATGCTTGTAGGTAGAAAGAAAACCCAAAGTTTGTATAAACAAATTATTTTAATAGTGGTCATGCTCATATGCCAAAACCTGAACCTAGCTGCCTGGCTAGCCTACTATTTCTCATTTCCACTGGTGCTAGGAAATCTGGGAGGTGGTCACAAAACCTGGCTTTTACCTTATTAACACATCCCTACTTTGAAAAGGGAAAAAGAAGATAACAGGCTGAAGTAACAAATTTATATACTATCTGCGTGCAAATTACACTTAGGAAGCTAATACAGGTTGTTCCAAACTGACAAAAGCAAAAAAATGGAAAACTGTTTTGTATAATTTAGGTATTGTTAAACTTTACAATGAATTTGCTTGCTACGATGTTACCAATAACATTGTTTATATCTGTTGAGTTCTTCTTAACTGTGGTACTAGTCTTCAAGCCTGATAGGAAAAAGACAACCTGTTCACATGTTAAGCTCATGCACCAAAAATAATATTTTTAACTTGAGCTAGCATCGATCTCTGATGGTCTTGGTTGGCTGAAGACTAAAGCCAGTATGACTAAAGATGATGCTCATGGGGGAACTAGGTGATCATGTTATGAAAGAATTCCTTCTAAATACTACAGAAAATTTTCTTGGAAAGAAATGCTGCTGTTTCAATTTCTGTCCTGTGTTTGGGTTGGGGCAGCTTTTCTCTCTCTCCATGAAACTTTTAATGTCTTTCTCTAGGTTTCTGGTTCCAATTTCAAGTGTTATCTGCAATGATATTACAGCTTACATTTTTGGATTCTTCTTTGGCAGAACTCCATTAATTAAGGTATATACTTAGGCACTTCTTCACTAACAAGCTTTTACAATTTATAGCATTTTTGATACTTGTCCAGAAACATATTTATGGAAAAAATACTTTCCACTGTATTGCATGATATGCATCTTTGAGAAAAAAAACCTAAATTACTGTCCTGTTTCTGAAGATTTGTAAGTAGAAACTGGGATTAATGTGATTATAATATTGACGTTACAACATAATACAGCTTGAGTTTATTGCGTCATCATTTATAATTGCTTTCTTTTTGGATTCCAAATGCAGGTTTAACTGTACTGTACAGAAACTGTAATTTGAAATAAGCTGCTAGATCGTATATACCTATTCCTCATTTGATCTCATTGATGTAGCACTGAGAAGGGCTCAAGTAATAGTCTTCCTATTCTGGTATAATATGCAAGACTCCATAGAAAGCAATGAATTAATATTTTCATGATGTTGTCATGTTAACTTCTGGGTATTTAGTTGGTTCTGATATTAAACTGCTCCAGATTGGAAATATGATAGACTAAGATGAAGAAATTAGCTTGTTACACTGGTCTCTGTAGGCCTGCAGTTATTGCTGTTTTAAGAAGCTAGTGTCTCCCAAGGAGTGTCCCCAGCAGTAGCTGTCTAATGCGCAGGCTTCTATTGCTATCTAAATGTGCACTTGCAGGTTTCCAAGTGTTCTGCTTGAACGAGCTCAGCTGCTTAATTGGGGTCAGCTGTAGCCAGAGGCAGGCAGCAGTCTCCAGACCTCTGGAGCAGATGGGAAGGGAGCTCTCTGTTCCCTCTGAAGCCACCCAGTGGCACCAACCAAACTGTGGCATTTTCCCGCCTTACCTGGGATGAGTCCTAGCCATATTCCTCTGTTTATCATGCTCAGTGACTACAGCTGCTGACATTCAGTATTTCACACATATGTTTGAAAAGCTAGTTAGGAGCTTAGTTTTCACAAGCAAGGTCCAGAAATAGAGTAAAAAGAAAAGGTTCAGTAATGCAACTGATGAGATTAATGCTATGTCTTTTGTGCCTAGCTGTCTCCCAAGAAGACCTGGGAAGGGTTCATCGGAGGCTTCTTTTCCACAGTTGTATTTGGATTTATTGTGAGTAACCGTAGGATTTTCCTTGTATAGGTTCAGTCTTCATCTTCCTGTTCTTACTTGAAGTAAAAATTACTGACAAATTTAGTCATCTCAAACTGATGAAAGCGTAAGAGTTAGGGATGCTTTTGGCTGGAGAACTCTGCCAGTTCACAACTAGCTGGAAAGGCAAGGCAAGGCTTGCACCTTTCCTGAACAGGTTATACTGACCATTTTTGCCATTACTGTTTCTATATCTGGAATTTATTAGTTTCATCCCTATTTTGAAGTTGAAGCTTATTGATGGCATTATTTATGCTTATAAAGTAGTACTTTTGTATTACATACTTTATAATGACATTTTACCTGAGAAGTAGTTTACACTGATGATATGCATAGAAGATAATAACAGCATACAGTAACTGTTCTAATGAGTAATTTATCACAGAATTCATAATTAACTGCCAAACTTCGTAGAAGCAATAGTTCAAGTTTTAATGGAGATGTGAACTGCAAAGAAATGATGAGTGGCTAACATTTTTGGATTTTATAATGCAGAAGCATCCAGAAGATATGAACAGAATGAAAACAAGTTGGGAAATTATGACTAAATGCATTGAATGCCCACATTTGTCTTCCTTGTTGAACTATTCTCCAACTTAAACAGACTGAATTTACTGCATTCTGGGTCTCTTTGTTATTAAAGAATTTCATTATCCTCATCATACGATGACAAAGTCATCCATTAAACAATGTTTTTTGACTGTAACAACAAATGCCTATTTCAGGAGTCCTTGTTTTTCTTGTCAGTTTTCCTATTTTTTGGCTCAACATCAATACTTCGTCTGCCCTGTGGAGTATAGCAGTGAAACCAACAGATTTGTGACAGAGTGTGAACCTTCAGAGCTCTTTCAGATGAAGAAGTACTCAGTGCCACCATTGCTTCAGGCTGTGTTAGGATGGGTAAGGAAAAAAATCAAGGCTTTGGTTAAAATATTGAAATCATACTTCCCAGCTTGAGTGATTTTGTAAACTTTTTTAGAAAGGTATATGAATGCTGGTAAGACTTGAAGGGTAAGAACTGAATGGATACCATGAGCCTCTCTGTTGCTCAGACAGGGAAGGTGGTCACCCAAGCAGAGTTGAAATGCATTGCTGGAGTCACCCGAGGAAGTTTGCCTGTGTTCTCATAGTCTGTATTCTCTTTGTGCTGGAAGTGTACGTCACTTAAGCATTGTGCTGGAAATGTACGTCACTTAAGCATTTTCCAGATAAACCTGTTTTTCTAAGCAACCTTTAATATTTTTTTTGTGTAAAATGGGCAAAGGCTTATTATGGCCTGAATTAGTAGCATGCTTAAGTAACCTTGTAGAATTTCATTCTGTTTTCAGCTCGTGTGTAACTGCTGTACCTGCTGTTGCACTTGTATTTTCTTCACCATATAGGATCTTGTGTGTTAGTGCCATTACTTTGTGCTGGTGAAAAAGGACTACTGGTAATAGTTCCATGCAATGTAGTCACTAACCCTTTTCCTCATATCCTGCCTGCAAATTCCTTTAAGTGAGCTGTTGTATCTTTACATGTTAGGAAATAGGTGATTAATTATCCTACAATACAAAGCACTGCTTATGAAGTCACAGACTCCGGAGGCCTTCAATAGGAAGAAAATACCAAATAGAAACAAAGCAGTGTGTCATTATCTTTCCTTTAGGATAAAGAGGAGGTGACTGGGATAAATGCAGAACAAGTGGGTTTTGCAGCACTCTCCTCACCTCTGCAATGACTCAGCACTGACAGCGAGTGTGCAGCACTAGGGAAGGCAGTGGGCTTCATCTGTGTTTACATGGGTGTCACACTAAAGGAGAAAAGTTAATATGGTTACAAGAAGAAAGCACAAACTGGAAACTGTAGCAACCAATCCTAAGACTAAAGGTAATTAATGGCTACAGTTGGTACTTACGAAAGCAAGATCACATCTAGAACAATCTGATATTTTCATACCAAATGAATGTACTGTTGCTTCAGGGACTGTGGGGTTGATTGCAAATTTAATAATGATTTTTCCGCACAAAAACATGTGGACCGAGCAGAGAGAAATCTTACTGTATTTTATATTTTGGTAAAGGGCAAGGAGATGGGAACACCTATCTCTGTGCCAGTCTAATAGAGAGCTATCAGTTAACCCTAAAAAGAGATAGTAGTTCCACGTGCACTTCTGGAGTACTCTTGCCAGGCAATAATAAGCCTTTTAAAGAGAGAATTAGTTTTAGCACTCTTTATAGAGAGTCAAATTGAATCTACTTCTTTGGACAGCAGCCTGTGTTTGCTTTTCCCTCTGGTATTCAGTTCCTCATGTTCTGTCTCAGAAATATGACCAGACGTTGTGTTTGGAAGACAACTTGCTTGATGTCAAAAGATGTTAAGTCTTGTGTTCTTCCAACAAAATTGACTTAATTCCAACTCTTAAACTTCTCTGTTTGACCAACCGAATAGTTTGGCCTAAAACAAATATGTCTTACGATAACCGCACAAAGTGGTCAAGAAGTTAATTGGTGTTGGCCAGCTGTAATGCAAATAAGAAACACATGGTACAGGATTTTTCAGCTACAGATGGTGTTTATCAAGACTTGCCAGTTGAGGTGTGCTATACTCTCAGGAATGGAGCCAGCATAGCATTCCCTCAAAGGCTGGAGTTTGCACCATTAACTTGAAACTGCTCAAATCTAAGTCACAAAAAAAACCAACCCAAAAACTTTAAAACCAGAAAATCCAAACAAACAAAAACCCCACCAAACCCAAAATACCCTAGCCAAGCGAAAAAAACCACCCTTTTTTTCTAATCTCTGTCAGGAAGGAAAACAGGTACTGTTGCCTGTGAAATCTCTTATCCGTAAGAACCTGAACAGATCAAAACAAATTTCAAGCCTGTGAAAAGGCTGAACGGAACAATGTCTGTTTAAATGCAACCCCCGAAGTGTTAATGGAGGTAAATCTTCTATCTCCCATTATTGTCATATGCAGACAAAGGTGAGGGGATGGTGGACTAGTGCAAAACTCGTATCTATCTTGTGAGAGCACCTGAAAGAAGTGACAGTGAATTGCATGAAGGTGACAAGAAGTTTGTGAAGAGCCTTGGGCCACTTACTAGAGCGATACTAGGAATTTATGGAAAGCTCTTTTTTTTACAGGAGATGTAGCTGGAAAAGCAGAGCCATGAAAGACTTGAGAGTCCCATTGTATGTTATGGAATTAGTAGTTATGTTCCTTATGATCAGCTTAGATGAAAACTTTATCATTTGTTAAAATTAACTGCTCTAGCAACCCTAGGTACTTCATCCTGTTCACATGACCAGACATTTCAGCAGCTTTTTACAGTGTACCTAATTTTTCTTTCTTTTACAGTATTACCTTGTGTCAGGAAAACTGGAGCTTTGTGGAAATTTGCTCTGTAACAGTCCCCTTTTAAGTTATTTAAGCTTAAAATGCCTACAATCAAACACAAAACACAGTACTAATAATTTTTCTTCTAGGAAACGGTGAATTTGTACCCATTTCAGATGCATAGTGTTGCACTGTCGACATTTGCCTCATTAATTGGGCCATTTGGAGGATTCTTCGCCAGTGGATTTAAAAGAGCTTTCAAAATCAAGGTGTGTAATGACTCCTGTAAGCTGGTTTTGTTTTGGTTTTCTTTTTGAATTAGATAAATTGGTGGGTTGCATCTGTTGTTTCGTTGTTTTTTTTTTTATACTTTGTTATTGTACCTATTGTTTCTACTAAGGTGCAGTGATGCTTGAGCTGGTTTTTAGCATCAGCAGCAGTACTTAGTTTTATCAGATACATGTATTCATTATTCTTAAAATTTTGCGTAATCAACATTTGACTTCAGTGTTGGAAATGTAAGAACATATACGAATGTTTTCATATTTTGGCCTAAGATTACTCTTCCAAGTCATGTTGCAGAAGTGATTTAGACAAGCAAGATGTGAAATACACTTGACACAAAAGGCAATCTGTAGATGCCTAAGAAGCGCTAACAATGGTTTGTCCTTTGTGGTGTGTTGACCTTGGCTGAGCACCAGGTACCATCCAAGTCACTCTATCACTCGCCCCTACTTCCCTCAGCATGACAAGAGGGGAGAGAATAAGATTAAAAGAGCCCGTGGGGTATGATAAAGGCAATGTAATGGAAAAAGTAGAAAAGCAAGGCTGCGCCTGCGAAGCAAACGAAACCAAGATTTTATTGTCTACTTCCCATTAGCAGGCAATGTCTGGCCTTTCCCAGGAAGCAGGGTACGTGTAATGGTTGCTCAGGGGACAAGCGTCTTCTCCAGTGGACGCTCCCCGCCTTCCTCCTCCTTTTTTCCCCTTTTATACTTGAGCTGACGTCACACGGTATGGAATATCTCTTTGGTCAGTTTGGGTCAGATGTCCTGATTGTGTCCCCTCCCAAGATCTTGCCCACCCCATCTCACTGGGCAGGGCAAGGTGTTGGAAAGACAGCCTTGGTGCTGTGTGAGCACTGCTCAGCAGCAGCCACAACATGGGCACCTTACCAGCAACCTTCTACCTCCTAATACAAAGCACCATAAGAGCTGCTCTGAGGAACATAAACTCCATCTCAGCCAAACCCAATGCACCCTTCAGATTGTGGCTGGCTTTGTTTTACTTTAGTGCTGGTATTTGTGTTGTATGCAGATGCTGATGTGTCAGGTTCACCAAAGCGTGGTTTGGTTGCCTTTGCCAATACAGTGCTGCCTTGTAACTAGAGTGTGTATTGGCAAGTGATGTGACGTGCTAACCTCTGTTTATTGCAAGGTGTGTGCTGTCGCTTGTGGCAGTGTTATCCCTGGCTGGCATTAAGTGGCAGCAGCAGTATGGGAAGAGGGCAGCCCCAGATTTTCTCCCGACCTTCTTTATGTATTGGTAGGACTGCTGTAATTCTTATCCTGTTGCTTGTTGTTCTTGTTGTTGTTCCCTACGTCCACCAGTTTTGGCATGTGCTTTGTACAGAAGCGTATAAACCTCTCTGTTTGTGCTGAACTCCCATATGTGTGCTTGTACTTACCCTTCTTTGTTATGCTGGTCCAAGCGGCTTGTCTGGCATTTTTCTAGCTACAGCCACATTCTGGGTTTTCACTCAATGAGTGCACAAGTGAGTTTCAATGACAAAAAGGATATATGAGGGTAGTTTGACTGATAAAGCTGTTCTACAGACAAGATCACATAACACAAAGGTAGTGTATTGAGCTTTGTTTGCAACAGATTATTTTTTTTTTAAGTAGTGATAATTTTTTCTCTACAGGTTTTTTTGATTACGTTAAATATGTTCATATTGTATGCACACATTATGTTTTTTGACAATGGTTACCAATAACCCAGTGAAAAAAAGGATAGGTGAATGGGCAGTACATCTTGCAAAGCCAGTGCTAGACAGTGGAAAGAATCCTCAGGTCACTGCTTCTCTTGTAGCAAATACATATTCCCTGGTAACAAGTGCTTCAGCAGCAGCTAGCAGCAGAAGACAAAGCAATAAAAGTATTAAAGAGGAGAACTGGATTATGCAGACGCAAGAAATGACAGCCATTTTCTCCAGCTACAAAATGAAGTATGTATAGGCATGCAAGTGTATTCAGTACCAGCAAACCTACACCTGACCTACCACTATCCTTTCATGTGATACTGTGGACAAGCTGCTTCATCTCTTTTCTTCTCACCCCTTGATTCACCTTTGCAGTTAAAACTCCTTTACCAAAGGAGGCTCTTGCTAACTAAAACTGTAGCTTAATTACAGCCTTAATGTGCTGCTGTCAGAGGATACATCATTGGTGTGTTTCATTGGAATCACTGACCGTGACTTTTTTTTTTTTTTTCCCATTCTTTATACCCAAAAGGATTTTGCAGACACAATCCCTGGGCATGGTGGAATAATGGATCGCTTTGATTGTCAGTACTTGATGGCCACTTTTGTTCATGTCTATATCACCAGTTTCATAAGGTATGGGCTTTTTATAGTACTAACTAAGCATGAATAGGAGCTGTAGCACAGTTACTTCATACAAGTTATGTTCTACACTGTTATCATAGCAGAGATTGCAGGTTTCTAAATCTGATTTATGCAATGATTTCAAATACGGAACTAGTCAGAAAATATATGTCACTGCCTAGGATTTGTGGCAGGTTCAAGCTATGCCTTAACATTTTTGTGACTGCTGTTTAAGGTCTCTGTGTACCCTAAATACCAGAGGTTTGTGTAGCAGCCTCTTGGAAGGCTTACTAGACTTTACTGAATTTAGTGATTACAGGGAGGTATGAGGATGGGGGTTTGGGCAAAAATTTGGAGTTTTGCTTCCCCTGTGTGGTTCTTGAAGAGCCTACAGGTTGCAAGGCTTCAGTTCTTCCTGTAAGTTTCAGTATTTCTCAGTTGCTTGATTTGGGATTTTTTGTTTGAGATGAAAACACTATGGTTAAAGAGAAGAGACAACATCTTAAAAATACTGCTTATCTTCCCTGAACCACACCAGTTTTCAAGAGGAAATCATGCAAATGACAATTCTCTTACAGTCAGTCATTTTAGTTCCTGAGGCAGGAGGAGATTAAGGGGCTGTAGGTGTCCAAAGTACTACATGCCCTTCATTTTGTAAATGCGTATGGCTAAATCAGATAACCTCATCAGCAACAAATTCTTTGCTTCATGTTTGGTCCATCTTAGAAGTAGACGGTAAATAAGTGACTAGCTGACAGTGAGGCTGTTATTTACCAAAAAAAAAGGTTTAATTTGTGGTTATCTTTACCAACTTGGCCACCTTTCCATTTATTTCAACAATACACAGCTTACTGGCAGCAGATATTAAACTAAAAATGATCTGTTGATGAAAAATGTTGATTACAATGATTAAGGATCAAGTAGTGAATCTTATTAGTCATAAGCCTTCATATCCTCATCTGACAGCAGATACAAGAAATGCTTTTTAGTTTCTGTTCAGAATGAGCTAAGGAGTATGCTTTGTCTGTAATGCTCACCCATGCATCCTGAGGAGATGGACTAGGAGAAATCCATAACTTAGTGTTCCCAAAAAAAGGGAAGGCAGTTTGTGCAGCAAGAGGAGTTTCTTTGGAGAGGCTGCTCATAAAAAAACCCCAACTTTTTCATTGACAGGGGTCCAAATCCCAGCAAATTACTGAAACAACTGTTGATACTTCAGCCTGAGCAACAACTAAGTGTGTACAAAACCCTGAAATCTCACCTTGTTGAAAAAGGAATTCTGCAGCCATCTCTGAGAGGGTAGTTCGTCAAAATGGAGGACTAGAAGAAACCTCCATTTACAAAAAGCCTGTGGAAAAGCATTGCAAATATGCACATAGATAATACCTAAAGAAAGAGTAGTTTGTGGTCTGGAAGAGGTAAATATTTCCTGCAATGAATGTGAATGCTGTGACTTCCTGTTAGGGCACAGAAGATCTCTTACTCCTAAAAATAGTTAAAATGCTTGCAAAGTAACAGTACACTTAATGTATATTTTAATTCCTGAAGCAGATGGCAGCAGTCTTCTTTCAGCACCAGCTTGACAGGGTTTGTATTAAAATAAAAAAAAAGCTGCTAGTTTTTAATGAGTTAATTAATGTCGTATATCTTAGCAATACTTTTTTGGTCTCCAGTAGTTCCAAAAGTGTAAACAGCTGAAGCAGGTGGTCACTTTTATGTAGCCCAGTGCTGAAACTACAATTGAGCAGAAAATACCTGTTAGCCTAGTCAAAGAGGTACTTAACGGCCTGCTGTATCAGACCACCTGTATTTACTAAGCCACTATGAGGGTTAACTTAACTCTATTTTTAATTAAACAGCTTTCTTATGAAACTTTTCAAGAGAAGAGTACCTTTACTGAAGTATAATTGGGCTGTTTGGGCTGTAGAGCTGCTTTCTTTTTTTGTTAGTGTTATGGATTGTAAACAAGCATCTATGTCCAAGAGCAGAGATTACCTGAGAAAATGGGATTCTCCAACTCATTAAAAAGATTGGGGAGAATCTGGAGTTTAAGTCCTTGGTTTCCATGGCCTGGTTGGTGTTTGAAGACAGTAATTTAAGCCTTATTCCTTGTGCCTCTTAACTATTGCATAGAATGGGGGTATTTCCCTCTTTTTAAAAGCACTTTGAGGTTCTGAGTAAAAAGTGAAGTTTAAGTGCTGTTTTATTAACATGTTACTCAGTGAAGGAAGAAATTTTTATCTTGTGAATGTGCACAGTGCAAGACAGGATGCCTGGTTCTTCTGCTGTGTTATTATTTATTAAGAAGATCCTCAAGCAAGCTTGGGTAATCACATAGGGGAATGGAGAATTTTTTTCATAAAGCAGCTGTTCTGTAGACTCAGTGGGTCATATGAGGAAAGCTGATGCTCTGTAATTCTCAATCCTAACTGTTTTCTAAATTTTTTCATCATCTGATATATCTTGTTGCAAATAAAATTATAAACATTTTTTGAAATGACAAAAATTACTCCTGTACAAACAAAAAGCACAAATGCCAATTTTGTTTTGGTATACTGTAACAATACAATTTAATTTTTCCAGTTAATTGTAAATAAGTTTCTCCTGTAGTGAGTGTACTGATGCCTTGTGTGTGTATATATATAAAATACTAAAAGGTGTATGTATGTATATATTAAAGGTTAAAATTTTAAATAGTTGGTGCTACTTGAGGATAAAACCGTGGATATAATCACTAGGGTGGGTGATATGCTGTATCTGTAAGATTCAGACTGCGTTTTGTTGAACACCATGCAGCTGAAACCACCATGCACTCCGCTTTGCACTTAGGCCATGGTAGTATGTGTACAGCTTGTGTGTGGAAAAACACCCCTGGACATGGCTATGAAATGAAATGCAGGTCTGACTTAATTCCTGTTCATGTCAGGTATTTGACAGAATTAAATTATGTCTGACCTGAAGATTGCAGTACTATAATGAGGGAACACTCCAAGAGGTGAAAAATGTCACCAGCCGCTTGTCCATCAATGGCTGTTGTACTTGGTTTACTCAATGGAGGGGACTGAATTTCAGCCCTTTCACTGGAAGGACAGCATAGCCTGAGGTTGAAAGGTAGCACAGCCAGAAAGTGGGATGTGTGGAAAGGTGCTTTAAAAAGAAGAGAAGGGAAAATGAGAGTGACCAAGGTAGCATACCTCAAAAATTAACATTTAAATGAGGCTTTGGTTATGTATAGGACTTTGGTAGATGCTTAATGAAAAAAAACACAACCACGCTGGAACTGGAATATCTGTATCCTGGGTATTTAAAAAAATATATAAGTAAAAATTGAAAAATTATATTGAGAATATATATACAGGTAATTGTTACTTCAGAAACTTGAACTTTTTTGTGTAATTTTATAGCATGTATAATATGGAAGTTAAAATTTATTTTATCATTTAATAAAACAGAGCATTTGAAATTAATTGCTATCTATTTGCACAATAGAAAGTTCAACACTATGATTCTTCTGTTAGATGTTAAAATGAAGAGAGGATCACTTGTGAACTCACTTATCAATTTTCTGGATAGAGTAATAACTTCCTGCTAGCTTAGACTTGGTGTAAATATAGCTCAGTAGGACCTGTCACCGTGAAGTGACAACTGCGATTGCATTTATCCCAATTTTTACTCCTGTTAGTTTCAAGCATTGCAACATGATCAACAGAAAAGTAGTAACTTTTTATACCAGTGATTCTTTTCACTTGCACTTTTGTTCCAAGTTGCTATGATTACCTGTTGGGAAAAATAAATAATTAATGTATGTTATGTAAATACTGTAAATGGTATGAGCCTATAATACCTGGTTTAGTTTGACTGTTTCAATCTTTCATTGAAGCAGGAGTTGTAAGAAAACAAAAAAACCAAACCAGGATAGAAATCCTCCTGTCTTGTATTTCCTATAGCATGCACAGTGGGTTGAAATTTCTTAATGAGAATTTGCATTTCTATATATTATTCTTTAAAGCTGTGTTCTTTATAGCAAAGCCTGCTATACATTTTCTGCCTTTTGCCCCTCAAGACTTCAGGCCATCCTTGACTGTTGCTGCAAGCAGCTTGCACGATATGCTTCATCTCCAAAGACATTCCAGCTTGTCTTTTCCAAAAGGTGCTCAGTTCAATGTTGTGTGTTTCGCCCCGAGTGGACAGGGCACAGCGTGGAACACAGCATCGTGACTGCAGTTACCTGGAACTGAAAGAATGGGACAGGTGACACTTCCATTGCCCTCTGCAATTACTTCCCCCCACATAGGAAATACTGCTGCCTGTGGCCTCTATGGCTCACTGGTGAGAGGCTGGAAGAGGCTGCTACAGGCATCACAGCCTGATCCTGGCTCTCCCAGTGGTTCACCACCAGTGAGAGAGGTTGCTCACTTGGGCTGGACCAAACAACCAGAAGTCCTGCAGTGAGTGACTCTTGCTCAAGGGATGAGCTCCATCCATAGCTGCATTTCCTGGGACAGCCCCATGGGACATTCTCTGGTGTCTGGGCCCCCAGTGTGTCTCAAGGATGGCACTGCTGCTGCAGGTCACCACTGGTCCCTCTTGCTTCCACTCCAGGTATCTGCAAAGAAATGGCAGAGAGGGGAGGGTATGGCAATGCCAAAAGTGAAGTTCCTACTCAGGGAGGACTCAGTGACTCCTCTTCCCACACTGCCATATTCTACCTCTGGAAACATGAGTAAACTTTCATTTTTCTTGCTGACAGGAGTTGTGAAATGTTCTTGTTTTGGAAATCCACTTCCTGCTTGTTCTTCCTGGTACTGCTGGGGCAGGCCTGTCGGTATTCACCATGCATGGGGATGATGGGGCAGCAGCTGGTCCTTCCCCTGTAAGTGTTGGACCCAAGGCCCTTGACCGCCTGCAGCCTCCAACAAGCCAGGAAACAAATGCATCTCATTTCTAAATTACAAAGAAGACAGTAACATCTTCTAAACATTCATTATCAGCAAGTCATATCTGTGCTGCGCAACTCCTCGAACTTTAGAAATCTCCTGGAGAAGCACAGAGGGAGCTTTCGTGTGGCCTTCATCCACTTCCTGACACTCTTCTGAGGAAGGGAAGCAGAAAGTTAGTGGTGAATTTTCTCCTGCTAGACAGATAACATTCTGGGCTGTTACTTGCACAGAAACAGGAATTTTTTACCTTAAACAAACAGAACCCTTTCAGGGTGTGTCATTGAGGCAGTTGGAGGGAGCTGCTTCCAGGGATACTACCATAGCAGTGGACTGGCCTGACAGCCAAAGTTACCCTTGTTTGTGCATTTGCAGCAGAGGGAATTAGTAAACATTTTGTTGGCTTGTTTTTTTCAAACGTTGACTTCACTTGCCCTATATAACATTTAAGCCACACTGTGTATAGTTCAGCTTGTATTAGAACCTGTGTGTAGCTAAGGTACAATTGTTCTTGCAAATGTTTTCTCAGTTATAAAATGCATATTCAGTTCCATGGCTTAGCAATTTCAAATTGTATAAGCTTAGATGTAAGTCCTGTATCGAACAGGATTCCAGACACAGGTACCCATAAGCACAGAATCATAGAATCGTTTAGGTTGGAAAACACCCTTGAGATCATTGAGTCCAAACATTAACCTAACACTATCAAGTCGACCTTTAATGTACCGCTGCATATTGCAGACACTGTGATTTGTTCTTTGCATACTCATTGCACCCCGATTTCCCAATACTGATGCTTGCTCTGCAAATTACAGGGACATATTTTGATCTCTAAAGGAAGCGGTGAGAAAGACTGGTATTAGTTAGCACAGACATATCCTTTGCATATGAGCATGAAAAGGCAACATATTCTTACAGGGATCTCAAGGTATAAAGCTTCAGCCCCATTTAATTGCCTCCAGTTCACTTGCATTTGCCTAAGTTGAGGTGCAATAGCAGGAGCTGGCTTTCTCAAGCAGTTGCAGCTCCCATGCAAAAAGAACAGGCCAGCTGCCCCCAGCCCAGCAGGGACTCAAGTTTTGAGCTAACTCCTTGCACAGCTTTCAGTGCAATAGGACAGGTTTTCACTTCTGCTCTTTGATAACAGGAAATTAAGTACTTGTACTACCTGGTAGGAATCATGCACACCTCTAAAGAAAACACAGTAAGAGCTCTAATTGCCAAACAGTGGCTTATATTAACTACCTAACTTGTGGGTAATCATTGGGGTTTGTATATACTTGAAGCGTGTGTGTAGCTCTGCATACTTTGACCTTGTTTCTGGTGTGACAAACTATCATACTTGCCAAACATAGGCTATCCCAAGACAGCGAGACGCAAGCTTTGCCTGACTCCATTCTGTGCCGTGTCCAGCTGCACCGAAACAAGTTTCTGACTTCAAATTCAGATGAAAACTCTACAGGTCAGGTCGTTTCTTCTGGCAGCAACTAAGATGCAGGCCAGCCTCTGGACAGTTGACTTGCATTTGTTTTGAAGATCAATGTGAAAACCAACATGTCTGCATTTAATCTAATTGCGCCTGATTGTACACAGCCTTTTCTTTTTACAGTGTCTTCTAGGCTAACTTTCAACCCCTGCACAACTGACACTAGCGATGCTCTGAGGTGTCTCCTCTTCCACATTGCAATCCACCTGAATTGTATCTGAGCCCAGCAGAAGGTGTCCTACCTGCTCCCTCGTTTTTCTCAGTCGCTTGCCCCATAACATTTAAGGCCCAGCCAGGAAGACCTGATCTTTCTCACTGCCTGTCCTGCAGAAACCCTGTGTTGGCTTGGGTCTGGTTATGAGCTGCCTGCCTATACTGGGTCACTGGAGAAGTCAGGACTTTCCCTTGGTACGTGTTTTCCTAAGCTTTCACCTGGGCAAGTGACCAGGCTCTATAAACCTGGCTGGACCTCAGGCTTCTAGTCAAGAAGCATAACTTTTTTTTTTTCTGGAACTGTTGCACCCAGGGAGCTCGTAGCATATACCAGACAAATTGACTTGGTTTTCATGTCCTGGAGGAGGAAAACATGTTTATCTTGAGCACAGACAGAGAGACCAACTCTAAGAGATACATAAACAGAAGTTCAAGGAGGGGAGCTGCCATTTCAGCACAGTTCCTGCCAGAACTGGGGTGAAACCCTGAATACCAAGCTCATTCAGTGCACGTGAGATAAGGGAAAACAAGGTTTAGGAATGCGGACAGTGAGAAATGTATAACAGGAATTTACTCAATTCCACCCCCCTCCTTTACCCCTTCCTTTAGCTTCACTCCCTTCCTTTTGACTCCACCCTCCCTCAAGTCCAGCTGCCTTATAACAACAAAACTGGTAGACCACAATGAGCAGAACGGCCTTGAAGATAACAAAGACCAATTTTGCCCGAATTGGACTACTTCAAGCTGCTTTACTCAGCAAAGGTCGAAAGTTTACTGGTGAGGAAGGCTTTGGGCCTTCGCAAGGAAGGCTATCAGCCTTCATCCAACGACCACCAGAAGGGACCAGTGACCACCGAAGTGTTACACGGCGCGAGCGTGGGGAGGCAGGATAATATGTAAACTATCTACTGAATATTCTCTGAGAATATAATGAATATGTATGTTTTGTGACCATAAAATCTAGCAAGTTTTAGTCCCTTGTATGCAAGTTACGTGGAGCTATCCCCCTTGCATCCAGAGCCGTAATAAACATACCTGCTTTAAACTCTTTACGAGTTTGGAGTTTATTTCCGTACGTCATTTTGGCACCGCAGATGGGACCCTCTGTGCTCGGCTGTGGGACC